>JAUZSS010364976.1:0-10028 GCA_035668195.1 Sarracenia psittacina
CATGTTTGTTATCATCAAAACGGATGTTGAAGCCTTGTTAGGCCAACAATCTCCCCCTTTTTGATGATGACAAACACTTAGCAAAATAAATGTAGGAGAGACAAAAAAAAATGTATAAAATTCTAAGCAAGCTCCCCCTAACATTATGCTTTCATTTTTTAATAATTTTTATATCATTTTAAGACAATACCAATTGATATGAAAGTATGATATAAAACAATTATAATTAAAGATAAGCAGGCTAATATGAATCAAAAGAGATTACTAGAAGCATGTTCATACAAGCATCCATTACAATCATCCAAGTTCAAAACCACATGTTTATAATCACAATAAAGTCCAACAAAGCATAACATAAAAAGTAAAGGACTATTTTGCTCCTCTCCCCCTTTGGACATCATCAAAAAGTGTTGGAGCTATCATTATCATCTTCATCATCATCTTCTTCATCTCCTTGATCATCATTGTCATTTCCTTCATCTTCATTTTCTTCATCTCCTTCATCATTCTCATCACCTTCATCATCATTGCCTTCTTCCTCTTCGGAGACATACGGAGGAACATTTAAGGCCTCTTCCAAGCGTTTGAAGCGAGCATTCACTTTATCGAATTTTTTGTCTATTGTCTTTTTAATAGACTTTTCAATAGACTTGGAAAAAGATTTAATCACCCTTTTTATGAAAGAACGAGTGACCGGTGCCGAATCGAGTGTAGAAGCACGTGGAACATCGGCTTGGTTAAAAGCGGCTTCTTCTTCTTCATCTTGTATAGGAAGAGATGGTGGAGGTGGTGCCCTACGGCCTTTTTGAATCCAAGTACCATTTTGAAAGATGTACCCCATTTGCTTAAGAGTTGTAGCATTGAGGATATCGGTGTTCTTTCTAGGAATGAAATTAGAAGGAGTAGCCTCAAAACCAAAGGATTCAAAGAGTGGTGTTAGAAAAGCACCACAAGGAAGAGTATATCATTTGGTTCGTTCCCTAGAGGTCATCCATTGACATATAAGATTCGGAAGGTCAAGGCGCTTATGTTTAAAAAGACACCAAAAAACGAAGCAATCAAGAAAAGAAACATGATTTCGCGAACCACTACGAGGTAGAATGTTGTATGTGATAATCGAATGAAGTAATTTCATCGGTACATTGAATTGATGGCCATATCAAAGTGTTTGTTTTTTATGATGGCAGTGGATGAGTACATTAGAATATTGTTGACCTCTACCTCTAGGGCATGGTTATGGTTATGGTTTTAGCTTCCTGATGTCAACTGCAAGCTCAACACACTGATTGTCTAGCTGTGTATTAGTTGGCTCTGCGTTTTCATGGGTGAATTGCTTGTTTTGTTTTCAATCCATTACGATCTATGGTTAGACTAATCCAAGTTAAATCTATAGGAAGTTTGTACTGAATCCTTATTTGGGACTATGGACAAGACACTATGTTTTCTTGAAATGGGAATTATCAGAAAATCAAATTTCAGCAACTATTAAGAAGTATGGTGAGTAATTATTACAATAATATTAAGTATGCATCAATGTTTCCCATGTCTTAGTTACTTTCTTCTTATTTATAAGTGGTGTAATAAATAGATCACTTTATGTCCACTTATTTTTTTACTTTTTTTTTCCAAAAAATTTCCAAGTAAACTAAATAATGAGCGTTAACCAATGGGATGATGTTAATAGATTCTATACAACATCAAGCCAGTGTGTTAAAGTCCATTCTCCCTTGCAATGGACAATAGAAGTTGAGGGCTACATGATAATGCAACAAAAGAAAAGACTCTACATTCTCCTAACAAGTTCAGTAGTGAGGTGCTCAATTGCAATTTTTCCAACTAGTTATAGTCTGTTTTCATTTCTCCTGGGATTTATCTGCAAAACATCCCCTATGCAAATTTTTGATGAGGGAGTTCATTACAAACTGTCTTTATACTGTCGGTCCCCTGTATCCTTGTGAGGCAATTAAGCCTATTCCTTAGTGGCCAGAGTCATTCGCATGTTGAGAAATATTCTCTATTTTCATACATGGTCTCCGAGGATGCATAGTCTTGCGCGTGGGTAGGCTATTATACAATAACAAACATGTACACCAAAGAGCTAATTGAGGAGATGACTGAGATTATTTTTTTGATCAACACCATGGCTAATAATTATTAAATGACAGAACAACTTAACCTGATGATGAGTTAATATAACCAGAAACCTTACTCCTAGTGATGAGTTTTAAATATCTGCATGTAAAAATCCATTCTTGTTGATTCCTGTATTGGAACTCTTGATGGTTCATTTAGAGTTGAAAAGTGACATATAGGTAGAAAAATTTGAAAATACTAAAGGTCCAAAGATAACTTCGTGGTTTAATCTTACATTCCAATGTCGAATTCATTTACTTGCAATAATCACAATAGCACCACACTAAACTTTGTGATTATCTCAACCAAAAGCTTTTTAATTTTCCTTCTAAGATTCAATGTCATTTCTTGTTAAATATCTCATGTAACTTCATTTCTCAACATACTATTTATCCTCAAGTTCCGTGGTGCAATCTTTTGGAATATTTAATCAATGATAAGTTTGTTTACCAAGAACTTTGTGAATTTTATTATCACTTCGTCATTGTTCATGGTCAGTCATAAACTATGCGCACCATTTTCCTGCCACCTCTCTAGTTTGTAGTCATGTTTTGGCTTTCAAGTTTGGAAGTTCCTATTTGCGAGCTTGCTGACTCGATTTGTGCAGATGAAATTACTGGTACATGGAGAGATAAAAACAAGGTTCTTGTCCTCTTGCATTATCAATCTTTGTTTGATTTGCTGATATTCTCAATTGCCTAGTATATAAATCATATCGCAATTTGATCTATCTTCATAGTGGCTGTTGAATAAATTTACATTGGTCAGAACTGTTAATAAACATATGGATTGTGGATAAGAAAATCACTTGCAAGATCTGAGATAATATTTGATAATAATTTTTTTTCTAGGTCTTCCTATTGGCTTGTATATGAGTTTTCTTTAATTGTGTGGGATGATGCTATTGAGGCAAAGGTTTATTTCATTTTTTTTGAATTGTTTACCATGCTGATATGGATAATATATGCTATTGTTGTTAGTTCTATTGATTGGTCACTAAGCATGGAACTCTAGTTTTCTTTCTTGCAGCTTCTTGTTGTGTTAAATACTAGCTGTCACATTTGGTGGATAATTAGATATATTATGTTGTAGTTTACCTAATGTTTGAACTTCAGTAAGAAAAGAGGATTCATCATGTTGGAAAGGATGTGTTTTCATCTTGCAAAATTGTAGGGGTAGTAAGGATTTGAAAAGGGTTATGTGCCATATGTCGTCGTGATACTACTAGTTGAAATCTTAATATAGTAGGATTACTTGATTGTCCGCCGCTAGCGCTTTTATGTTTTGCAACCTTCTGTAGTGGTGTGTTTTTTCTTTATTGGGCCACCATTTTTTCATTTGGCCTCAGGGTGACATTATTTTGTGTAAACTATTCTTCAGTGAAGTAATCATTCAGGACATTGCCTGCTTTAAGTCTTTTTAAGTTTTAACCACTTTAGTAGTTATATCATTTGTTCTTCTTTTACTCACATCATGGTGATCTTTCAATACATTTATACTTTCGACATGTGGGGAATATGCTGACTTTTCTGGTTGGTTCAAAGCAAGCATTTGAGGTCTCTTTATAATTTGGGAACAAGCTAATGTTGGTGATGAAAATCGTCCTCCTTCTTAGTTTATTGGAGAGATTATGTTTGTTTTCATTTCCTAGAACGTATAATTTGAGAACAAGCTTGTGTAATTATTTTTAATTATGGTGCTATAAGAAATTTATTAGAACATTTGATCTCTTTTTGTACTGTAAGCAGATTATTATGTTCCTTTTAATTAACTTGAAAGTTTTATTGTGATTATGGAAATAAAAATGTCTTCACATTTCAAATTTTATGTATTCAAAATTTTAATTTTTTTATGAGTAATGATTTTTAAGTAAATTTTTTTATCTTAATATGGTTATATTGTGCATTACCATTTAATTATATTTTTAGTCTCGGTTAAAAAAAGAGATTAAAAGTACTCTCGATTTTTACTGAGATTAAAAGTACCTTAGAAAGATCTCAGTTTTTGACCGAAATGAATTATATAAGATCTCAATTAAAAATCGAGACTAAAAGTACAATTTTTTAGAAAGATCTTGATTTTTGATCGAGATGTATTATATAAGATCGTGGAAAAATCGAGATTAAAGATATTCATTCAATCATGATTTAGAGCACGTTTGATCTCGATTTTTGGTCGAGATAAAAAGTAACCCATTTTTAGTCTCAGTTTCAAATGTCTCGGTTTGTAAATCGTGACCTTTATTAAAAGATCTTGATTTTTGATCAAGATCTTTCTTAATTTTTGTAGTAGTGACCCTTTATTCTCCATGAAAAGTCTTCATTTTTAAAGAAAAACCTTAACCTTTAAAGTGAGTTCAAAACTTGTGTTTAACCATCTTCTATAGGACCCAAACATAACAAACACCGTATTTAAAGTGTTAAAAGATACCGAAATCAAATCCCAAAACCTAACTTTCTAGAAAATTTTTGTAACAGTTGGTCTGTTTTAGGCAATAAAATTTCATGTGGTACATAATATAAAAGCATAACAATTTTATATAAAACCTTGTTCAAGGTCTCAAACCATACTCCAAATCATAGAATTCCATAATTAAACATCATGAGTAGAGTAAAGAGTTTATATGAAAGGGAAACTAAGCAAACCATAACCAAACCTAAAGTAACCCGATCAAGATCAACATCCTCTCCAAATATGCAACATATGTACTGGTATTATGGCCTTACAATAACCTTTCCCAAACGAAACCAAAGTGTAAGAAAATTTAATTACCTTCAATCAAAGTTAGATACAAAATAATGTAACTACAAGATCAACCCGGAACACTCCCAAATCAATCAGAAGATTGGGAGAAGCATGTATTCATTTATCATTCCATCATCGCCTTCCCGCTATCACATGAAAGTTGTTATAAAATAGCATGAGTCGTGGCTCGTAAGGTATATGACAATAAAAGAATGAATTCATAATATGTGAGGATGGTTATGCAATAAGTATACATATAGGAGTTTTACCAAAAAATCAACATTTTTCTCATAAAAACAGTAGTTATCATAGTCGGTGTTATTATTTATCCTCAACTCATTACCATTTCAAATCCCACACCATCCAACCATCAGAGTCCTACACACAACCCTATCATTCACATACTACATCACAAGCTCGTGTTTACGGTGGCTAACAGAAAGGTTTTTTTGCCGTAGTGAAATCCCACTTTTTGCGTCGGGTCTTTTTATATCACAAAAATCCACCTTTTTGTGTCGGCATTGTAGCTAATGCGAAAAACTCCATGGCAAAAAACTATTTTTCTAGTAGAGGTGCCACCCTCTATAAGTCGATTTGTCAAGCTTGTAGACTTACTGTCGCTAAATGAAAGGGTGGGCTGCCCCTATATAACTCAATTGAGTAGCTCTCCTTTACGGTTGTTAACTGATGTGTTGGCCACCCCGAATAAGTAGACATAAAAAGCTCATAGACTTATAGTCGCTAACTGAATGATGGGCTACCCCCGTATAACTCCACAACCATATAAACCACCACAACACACAACAACCACCACCACAACACAACAATATTTGCCAAACAACAAGTTAACCCAACAAACGCCAAGTTGTCATCAAACCATAACACATGACATATCAATATTATTATTAATTTGTATCATAACAAACCCCAATTTCATATAATCAATGTCAATTTCATCGTTTAAGGCCAAAATTCCTAATTTCTTCAAAATTAATGATGTTACCCAAACTCAAACCCTAGAATATGATTTCTTGGAATCAAGCTACTAATCACAAATTGAAAAGGTAGAAATGTCCCACATGGATGATAATCAAGATTTCAAAGCATAAAAACACAAAACATAAAGTTTCAATAGCTAAGGTTTGGAAAAAACTCCATTTTCATACAATATTGAAAATATATAACTTATATCTATACAATACTCAAAGATTATCAAATATATTACCTAATGGATGTTGTTAAAGAAAGAAACAAGCCCAAGAAAGCTCCCAGGACTGAATATACATCAAGAACACAAAACCCTTGGTGCAAATGTTGAGAATGAGGAGCTGAGCAAGAATCTTTGATTCAAACCTTGTTCCAATGCACCAAAAGTGCTCCAAAAGCAAGCTAATAATGTTTTCCTCATGCCCTAGAATCTCCTGTCAGCTGGACATGTTTTGAGAGAAGGAGGAAAATGATTTATGGATAGAAAACACCAAGCCTCGAATTAAAAAGCCCTTGATGTTGCTAGAGGACTGTGCAAGTGGTCCTACAGGCAAACGAAGTATGCTCGAGTGGTCTCCTTGGGTGAAAAGCATCAAAAAAAATTTAAAACTGAGGCATGTTTCGATCCAAACATCACTAAACTTAACCCGAGACCCATGAATAATAAATTAGAGGTTTTACCTTTATAAGTTAACATCATGAGGTCTCGAATTAAGATCAAATTTAATTTCTTTAAAAATTTTAAACCGATTTTAGTAAACTTTCCAAACTTAGTAAATCATCTTTGAATTAAAATTAAAATTAAAATGAGTCATGACACTACACCATCACCTCGAAGGGCACCTCAAGCAACCACATTGCCAAAAAGAAAGAAACCAACGCAAGTAGCTTCTCAACTTCCAAAACCATGTGCCTGAGCACTTACCAAAAAGGGAGAAAATGTCCCACAACACAATCTCTTAGTCCTCTAAATGATTACTAAACTTCACGCGCCGTCTCTCGTGGAAACTCCGGAAAGGCTGTCAACCATAGCACACTCGACTAGCACCATGCTAACCACACCACTAGCACAATCTCAGAAATCAACCTCGTCCCACCAAACCTAGGTTCTTTCCATAGAAAGATCTCTTAGAAAGATCCATAACCATGAAAGCAACAATTGACTTTCATTCCATAAACCCCAAACAACTAATCGTAGGGCATCTAAACCGCACCACGGTTACCACATATTTGCTAAGGTCTAGAAACCCATCAACTTCTCATTGATTCCCACAATCAGGATACAATTCTCAAACTCAAATTGAGGCACAGCTCAAAACATGCGTTCTTAACATGCATAAACCTAAAATTGGATACCGATGACGATGCGATGTCAACACGGCCACCAAGGGGATCACACAAAAGAAGGAAAAACTCCTAAACTCAATCTACATCTCTAAAGTTAATATCACAACACACTAGCACTACGCTTACGTTTACTATGTTCCCATCCATATTGCCTCATGTAACATGTTCCCGTCGATACACACTTAGTAGTACACAGCTCACGACACGAAAGATGAGTAACAACAACGCATGAATCATGACATAGAACAACTTAAGATGTACAAAACTCCACATCTCTCACCAAACCACATTAAGCATCCACGTAACACATAGGTTTCTCAACATCACACGTCCACTAAGTGCTACTTTAAACTAACATGGCATGGTATCAAGGAAAACATCCTTATCTAGGACTATACTAATGTGCATAACGCATCAACAGAGAGACACAACCTTGATCATGTATGCACATAGGGGTAACTAACCCACACCAATGCAATATCACATAATCATTTTTGGTTACTAGACCTATGATGCCACGTATGAAAATAATCGATAATTATATGCAACCATCCACAACGAAAACCAATTAATACCGAGTTGCATACCCTAGAAATATTACTCCCCCTGATGAACTTCTATAGACTTTCATATCAGAAACAACGCTGATCAGACTTGTTTTCAATCGGAATTCAACGTAGCCCACCAAATCTCTCAATAGTCCCAGAATTCAACCTCATACTCACAGAGTATATATCACACAACTATGTAGTCTTTCCATATCTTAAGATGCTCGTGAATTATGAAACACACAATGCAATATTCTCGTGATGGCACATCCATCTCCATAGCTCCTTATATATTCATTTCTAGAGCTCTGATACCAATTTGTAACGCCCTGACCCATTACTAATAAAACTCAACATATGAGTCATGGAAAAAGGCCACTTTTGTTAATCCAAATGGAAACCGAATAGAAAATCTTTTGGAGGAAGTTTATTGTTTAATAAAGCCAACCAAAATCCATAATTTTTATTGAAAATAAAAAGGTAAACAATATCGTTTGTATGGAAAAACAATCCTACCAATAGGTTTGAAATAAGCCAAAATAGTTCCCAAAGACACCTAAACAAACACCATTTTGAAACACAGTTTTAGAAAAAGCCACATAGTGGCAGACCACTCGAGCGGTCAACGGGTCGACTCGAGTGGCCCTCTACCCGAGGATCACATATTAAAAACTTTAAATTTTTTCTATGTTTTCTCTCCAAAACTCGCGTTTCACCCTTTTTCAATCTATCTTTAAACATGAAGGAAAACATGTGAAACTAATATAAATGCATAGAGAACCTTCCCTAAAATCCCTAAAACACGTGGAACATCCATCATAAGAAATAAATATTTTTCAACACAAGCAAGAATATAAACCTGAATCAACTCCTAAATGATCTCACATGCAACAATAATGGCCACCAGCCTTACAATATTACAACCTGGTCTCCAATAACCCTTAAATACATGAACACAATTAAATTAACAATTATATATAAAAGACTGAAAGAATATACCACCATTCTAGGTAATTCTATCTCAAACCAAAATCGATTGTTCCTACCATGCATCTCAATCCACCGATTTTCATCCACTAACACCTGAAATGTTATTCAACAACAACGTTAGTTGTGGCTCATAGCAAATAAAGTAAAAATAAACAATGCACAACATGCAGGAATAATAATGTGACAAGAATTAAAAACATTTAATCAAAAATATAACATTGTTATAGGAAAATCATTTATATCACATAATCCATTGTTTCATTCAAAACCTCATTCCCAGACATTTACATTCCCATTACCATTACCGTTTCCCGTTTAGTACATTGTCCAAAATGTGGTTTTAACCATTCTAAACCATTATGATTTACACTTTTCAATCCTCAAACATTTACCATTTTACATAACCATACTTACTATAGTCATCATATAACACATGTTTTCCGTACATTCCCATAAATTTAGTTACTAGCGAACAACCTGTGGGTTCCAACACACATCTATACACATGTTGTTGGAGCCGGCGAGCGGAAGCGTTTAAAAAAATTTTAATTAAAAAATTACTTGTTCTTCATGAAACTAGAATGGAGGCACATACAAGGTTTAAAATTATACCGAATGAAATCCTGTTGTAGGATTTCAGAATGATCCAAACTGTAGGCGAGATCACCGCGAGGTCTTCTCACGTATATCCCCGACACGTATCGTCTCCGGCGAGTGGGCGCCGATCCGAGATGATTCTTTGTTAGCTTCAACACACTAATTTCTCTCCCAAAAATTCCAAGCAAAGAGGGCCGAAAATTGAGAGAGAGAGGGGCGGCTAGAGGCTTCTTGTTTTAGGGTTTATGGAGAATATTATGTATATCCAAGATCCTTTAATTCTCCATATCAATCAATATATATCCACACATCTAATCTTAGGAAAAATTACCTAAAATTTAGCATGGAAACATATCAATTAACACCCCTTAGGGCCGGCCACCATATATCAAAAAATATGTAATTTTATTTTCTTATTTTTAGTATAAATTAATACACTAAAAATATTTTAAGTGTATATATTAATTGCCATATAAACAATGTAATATATACACTATCCAAAAATAAAATCAAATACTTTAATCATATATAACCGGCCACCCTCGGGCTTACCCTAAAAACCCTTTGCCAATAATGTCCCTATCCATTTAATTTAATTCCTCGAACGTCCCGGCGATTAAATCCGACGCTCGAATTAAATTAAATGAAACCGAAGCCAACTAAAATACCCGTGCACATAAA
>JAUZSS010366080.1:0-10025 GCA_035668195.1 Sarracenia psittacina
AGGTCTACATTGACGACATGTTGGTAAAAAGCCAGACTGTTGATCAGCATCTGAATAACCTGACCGAGGTCTTTCAAGTTCTAGAATAATACCAGATGAAGCTCAACACAACAAAGTGTGCTTTCGAAGTCTCAGCTGAAAAATTCCTTGGTTTTCTTGTCAGCCAAAGAGAAACAAAGGCCAATACTGGCAAGATCAAGGCCATCGTCGAGATGCAACCCCCAACTAAGACCAAATAAATATAGTGACTGACTGGGAGAGTAGCGGCGCTCAACCGCTTCGTGTCCAGAGCAACAGATAAATGCCTTCGCTTCTTTAAAGTACTAAAAAAAAGGTTTTTGTATGGACCGAAGAGTGTGACCAAGCATTCACTCAACTCAAAACTTACCTGGTCAACCCACCTTTATTATCCAGTCCAATCAACGAAGAGGAGATCTACCTCTACTTGGCGATATCACCGGTTATAGTAAGCGTCGCGTTGATCAGGGAAGATGCAAGTCAGCAAAAACCCGTATACTACATCAGCAAGATGCTCCTTCCCCTTAAGATCAGATACCCGAGGCTGGAAAAACTCGCTTTGGGGCTCGTTGTTGCATCTAGAAGATTGCAACCCTACTTCCAGGCCCACTCTATCGTTATGTTCACTAACCATCCGCTCAGGAATGTCTTGTAGAAACCTAAGCTATCCGGAAGGTTAGTCCAGTTGTGACATCGTGGTTTCCCACATCGGAATGGGAGAGGGAGTTCCAAGGCTATAAAAGTCAAATCATGGACCCTTATAAGTAACGAGGCCTTTTCCCAGGTGGTAGGGACCCTGGTAGAATCCCACAGTTAAGCGTGCTCGGGTGGGAGCAATTTTGGGATGGGTGACCCCTTGAGAAGAACAAAATCGTAAGGGTTTTGCCCAAAGTGGACAATATCATTGCATGTGAAGGGTCGGGTTGTTATAAATGGTATCAGAGCCGACTCTCCCTACCTCGGAGTGTGGGCCCCTAGCGTCTCACGTGGCATGTGGGCGGGCTGCCGAGTGGGCAGGTCCGGGCAATGGACTGGTAGGCTACCAGAGCTAGCAGACTACTACACGAGGACGTGCAGCCCTAAGGGGGGAGGATTGTAACATCCTGGTTTCCCACATTGGAATGGGAGAGAGAATTCATGGGCTATAAAAGTAAAATCGTGGACCCTTACAAGTAGCGAGGCCTTTTCTCAGGTGGTAGGGACCCTAGTAGAATCCCACAGTTAAGCGTGCTCAGGTGGGAGCAATTTTGGGATGGGTGACCCCCTGGGATGAACAAAATCATGAGGGTTTTGCTCAAAGCGGACAATATCGTTGCATGTGAAGGGTCGGGTTGTTACACCAGTGGTTGATCGAGCTCAGCCAATTCGATATAGAGTTAAGTCGCGAACAGCAATCAAGGGCCAGGCGACCGCCGATTTTATCGTGTAATTAGCAGCCATCGACCAGCCGAAAGATTATGAAGATTGGACCAAAACCGATTAGCTACAACACGAGTCAGCAACCCAACATCCCAACCCTCGGAGCGGTAATATAAAAGAGAGCATCTTCGACAAGTTTAAGTTATGGACCATTCAGATAGACGGATCGTCCAGAAAGGGGGCTGAGGGAGTAGGTTTGATCTTTACCTCTCCCCAGGGAGATCGTCTGAAACATGCCATCAGACTGGACTACCAGGTTACCAATAATGAAGCAGAGTATGACGCTCTCACCCGTGCGCTTCAGCTAGTCAAGGCATACGGCGCAACCTAAGTTTCGGTTAGCACTGATTCCCAAGTCATATCCCAACAGGTTAATGGCCAGTACGAGGTCAAGAATGATAGTCTGAGAGAGTACAGGACTGTAGCGGCATAGTTACTTTTGGGTTTTGAAATATTCGAGGTGAAACAGATCCCGAGAGCCAAAAACGACAAAGCCGATCAGTTGGCTCAGTATGCCTCGGGCAGCACAGATGAACTTTCAAAAGGTACATTTTTCAACATCCCAGGTCACAAGGTTACCGATCTACCCAGGGAAACCCTCCATATCATGGCTTCCAGAAGATTTGATTTAGGCAATCCTCATTATTGACTTCTTGTAGGAAGAGAAGCTCCCAAGGAATAAGAAGGAAGCCCAAAGGCTAAGTTTCGAAGCTACGAGGTACCTGGTAATCAATGAGGTTTTATATAGAAAAGGGATGTCGATTCCCTACCTTCAATGCGTGGATGACCAGCAAGCCTAATACGTCATGGGAGAGGTCCATGAAGGGTTATGTGGAAATTGTTCTGGGCACAGATCATTGACCGGAAGGATTGCCAGAGCTGGGCATTATTGGCCCACCATGGCTGAAGACACCAAGACTTTTATAGAAAAATGCGATAAATGCTAACGTTTCGCCAATATGTCTCATCGACCACCTACAGAACTCACAGTCCTAACCAGCCCGTGGTCGTTCGCTCAATGAGGACTAGATATTGTGAGCCCCTTCCAATGGCTAAAGGACAAGTCAAGTTCTTGTTGGTAGGGATCGACAACTTCACTAAGTGGGTAGAGGCTCAGCCCCTAGCTAAGATAACTAAACAAAACGTCTCATAGTTTTTTTGGAAAATGATCATATATAGAAATGGCATACCCAAAGTCATAGTAACAAATAATGGCAAACAATTCGACAATAAGAAATCCAGAGATTTATGTGCTGACCTTGCATCAAACTACATTTTGTATCGCCTGCTCATCCGCAATCCAATGGACAAGTTGAAGTCACGAACAGAACACTACTCAAGTCATCAAAATGAAACTAGAGAGTGTTAAGGGATTGTGGGCTGAGGAGCTCCCTAATGTTCTATGGGCCTACAGAATGACCACGAGAACGTCGATGGGAGCCACGTCATATCTACTAACATACGGCCATGAGGTCGTTCTACCAGTAGAGATTGGCTCGCTGAGCGGCAAAACGACCTTGTTCAACCCCCTTAGAAACGACCAAGAGCTCAGCCTAAACCTCGACCTAGTTGAAGAAGAGAGAGAACGAGCCACTATGTGCATGGTAGCCTATCAAAGCAGAATGAGAAAGTACTACAACTCCCGTGTCAAAGACGGAAATTCTAGCCATGGGACTTGGTCATGAGGAAAGTTATTCTAGCTACCAAGGATCCCTCTAAAGGGAAGCTAGGACCTACTTGGGAGGGACCTTATATCATCAAAGCACTGGCGAGAAAAGGAGCCTATAGGCTTTAGGATATGGCAAGATGAGATTTAACTCATCCGTGGAATGTGGAACACTTGAGAAGATACTACCCCTCAAAGGGAGGTACAATTTACCCGTCGTTAACTAAATAGTAAATGTACACACGTGATTCTAGTTTCAATTAATGAAATGAATTCTACTATGACTTCCTACGCCAAGCTTTCGACTCTAAAAGTATCCCCCATATATTAACCCACATACAACTAACTTGCAGGAGAAATGAAAGGTAGATATCACTGTGCCCACGGGCAGGGTCGAGAGCGAGATCTCTTAGCCCAGATCACGTGTCCCAATTGGATTCGAAAACCGCTGTGCCTACGGGCAGGGTCGAGAACGAGATCTCTTAGCCTGGAGCAAGTGTCCGAGTAGGAAACAAAGACCCCTCCGCTCACGTGACGAGGTCGAGAACGAGATCTCTTGGCCCGGACTGATCAGTCCCAGATAGAGTGCCAACCAAAGACCCATGTGCTCACGTGGTGGGGCCGAGAACGAGATCTCTTGGCCCAGACTGATGAGTCCCAGGTGGAGTGCCGACCAAAGACCCTTGCACTCACGTGGCAGGGCCACGAATGAGATCTCTTGTCCTGGACTGATCAGTCCCAGGTGGAGTGCCGACCAAAGACTCCTGCGCTCACGTGGCGGGGCTGAGAACAAGATCTCTTAGATGCAATAGCACCCGACATAAACGTACAGTCGTCGGCTTGCTCGAGCAAAAAGCTAATAGAAGCGCAGAGGCAAATGCAAAGATGAAAGTGCAAAAACCAAAGCCGCACAAACAATCAACATAAAGCAAGATTTAGCTAACGAATGCAGTATGTGGAAAAAACTGAGCATCCATATAATTCTCCTATAGCCTGGGAAGTCAAATGCTCCCAACACAGGCGACTACCAGATTAAAGAATTTGAGGGAGGCCTAGGGGGATCATATGTCCCCAACGCAGGCCCCCATAAAACAAATAATGTATCAGAGTATGTACCAAAATATGAAAAAGGCCCAATGAGGACTGGTCACTCCCCGACCAACAACATCCAAAAACAAAAGAAGTGTTTGTTACGTCAAAAGTTCCAAGATTCATAACTGGTTAAGACAGATCCTCATGAGGGGAATGAGGAGGAGATAAGGATGGTCATCTCCCCCAGCAGCTCCAATGCACATTCGGCTCATCGTTGGCTGGGGATGGGAGCAGTAGTGGAATAAGTTCCTCGTCGACTGGCTCCACATCTTCATCCTTGCTCAGGTCTACCACGATGCTTTTCCCTTTCCATCTCCGCTCCGCCTGGTCCCGTGCCAGCGCCGCATCCTAAGTACTACTCCCACTACCGGTCGCATTTGTCGTTCCAATGCGCTTGATAGTGCCAAAGTCCTGGAAGGTCCATCTCTCCCGAGCGATCTCCCAGAAAGTTTCAAATCCTTCGTTATAGTCTCAGGTCGCTTTCATTTGTACCTCATGACTCTCCATATGTTGGTCGATCCTCACCTGCACCCTGGCCTCAAAAGTGGCCCTTTCTATATTCAACTCTCATTGTAAGTGCTCCACCTTCACGTTTAGCCAACGGGAATCGCACTACAGGGCCCACATTATCTCCTTAAATTGTAACATCCTCTACATGGCTTGATAGCCCACGGCGGTAGCCTACAACAAATGACATACACAATGGGAACAAAAATCAAGAATCTGACATTAATTTAAGCTACCGATACTGAGATATTCAACTTACCCTAGCTGATTCCCGATAGAAGCGAGACATGATTTCCCCGACAGACAGCCCCCGCAAAACATTGTTATCTCTCTCGGTGAGGCCTTACTCAATAAAACCTATCCCCATATTGCCTTCGTCGAACATAGAGCCTGGTCGATAAACCTCTTCGACCTCCGGGGTTCCTCCAACAGTCGCCCCACTGGCTTGCTCGACGGTAGCCCGGACTCGGGCAATGGTTTGGCCTATAGCAATATCTTCGGCGATGTGCCCTAGGTCCGGTTGGCGATATCGTATCCCTCTTAAGCTCTAAGTTCGCCAATGCGAAGACGCACTTTGTCGACAATGAGGACCTCTCTGCCGGCCCCTCCACCTCGTCCTTGCCCGCGTGTCGACGAGGCATATCTTTGACTCTTCGCCATTGTAGTCTCCTTATCTACCCTCTTCAAAAGGAGAGGGGACAAACAGACATCAATGCTATAAATCGACAACGATTTGGGATTCGCAATAAGCAGTAAGAAATAGTCCAACTACAAGCTTGAAACTCAAAAGATGGATTGAACTTACCGTGAACTTTGACGCAGTTGACAATGGAGTGCACTTCAGGTTTCAGGCAGAAATACAAAGGGGTGGAAGTGTACCCCAAACATACGCTCCATGATGTTTGTTTGGAACGACGCGAATGGAGGGAACCCCAAACGGCCCGTAATGGCGAATATCCCTCATCCGCTGCCCCGCATTAACCGTGTATTTATTACGAAACAACATTGCGCCTCCATGTAATCAGAAAGGCGCAATAGAAAACTGACACGTCCCCGTAATCATTCCCACTGTTTCGAAGACCGTCAGTATAATCAGAGTGCCGCTAGAGCTTCGCCCCTCTGACCAGGCACCGATAAGCAAGGACTGATCGACACGCAACTTCGACTAACTTTCTACATAACTCCCCAATCGAAGGACTATCTCGACCAGCGTAAGGTAAGGCACTGGAACTCATAGTTGATGCAACCCTACGCATGTAAGGAAAAAGCTAAAATTGATATTCTTCATGGTTTTGGCCTCCGACCAGACCCCTTCAATAATAGGGGACTACTGATAGATATGCATAAATGCCCTTGGTATGGGCCTAGGAATATAGCCCAAACCCTCACAATTAAGCCCCATTCTAACTACCCGATCAACCCGCTACCTGGAACACCCGGCCATCCTAGGGCAAGCCTACGTGATTACCCAGACCATCGATCCACATGGGCCAACCAAACTACGAGCCGACCAGCCTCGGGAGCATATCCCGAGCTATAACTCTTATTTAGGCCGAACCCAATTGGTCCAATCAGCACAATGGTCGACTTACAAAGCATGCCGCTGATCAGTCATGTTGAGCTCAAATACCCACACAGTTAGGAACCCCCAGTTAGGGGTATGGCCCCAGGGAACCATGCGACACATATAAAGCATCATCCCCCACCGTCCGTATATGGCGGTGAAAGGGACATCCACAACCGGCAGTCATGTGACTGGAGATACCACGTGTCAACCCTTCCTACAGAATATATGGACTAAAGGTATGCAGGAAAAATGTACGGGTTCCCATACTTTCATAATTGCTTAAGAAAAAGGAATCTTCATCTACAAGTTTTCTTGGGCTTTTTATTTTTCTCTAGACCAAGGGACTGACTCGACCGTCAGAGAGGGTACGCCAGAAACCCCTCCAATCTCCTATCTAACATGTTTTTCTTGTCTCGCAGGTCCAGGAACCGTCTCGTGAACCATACCAGATTTGAGCACTATCATTTGGCGCTGTCTCTGGAAACGATTGTTCCTTTTGTGATAGTGTTGAATCGATTTATGGTCTGCACTAGATCTATGGTCGACGAGGACCGTTCACCCACGGAGGTTCCATAGTTCTTTCCAATCTTCGATCCTATACAATGCAGACTTCAGCATTACGCCTAGGGAATCCCCTCTTCCACTCTGGGGAACCGAGGGTTTGTGCCATGGGGAGGATCCAGTGCCTCAGCCACTGGCGGGCCCGTCGTCTCCTTTATAGAGAGAGATGGCCCTTTCATTCAGCAGCCCCACGACGATCCCCTAGTTATCAGCCTCCTCATCGAAGGTTTTAAAGTGAGGAGGGTGCTTGTTGACACGGGAAGTTCAGCTGATATTCTCTCTACCGGTGCTTTCGACCAGATTAGTGTTGGACGAGAGAAACTCCAATCCGCGCCCGCTCCCCTGATGGGATTTGCAGGGGAGAGAGTACATCCGTTGGGAACGATCTAGCTCTCGATGACCGTCGGGGGTGGCCCGGTGAAAGCCCTTAAAATGGTGACCCATTTGGTTATAGACATCCCTTCGGCATACAACACCATCTTAGTCAGGGTGGCCCTGAATCAACTACAAGCAGTTGTCTCTACCTATCATCTCTTGATGAAGTTCCCCACCGAAGAGGGTATCGGTTACACACAGGGACACTAGCAATCGGCACGGGAATGCTACGCGACTTCTCTATAAGATCCCATCCCCCAAGAACCACTAGGCAGGGAAGTTAGAGTCTGAACATGATAGGGATCAAGATCGACCTCAACCAGCATGGGAGTTGGAGGAGATACAAATTAATGACAAGGTTCTATCTAGGACTGTTAAGATGAGAGTACAACTCAGGAACAACTTGAAAGGCCCTTTAATGGAATTTCTATCGGAGCACAAGCACGCCTTCACCTGGAGCAGCACAGAGATTCCAGGAATCTCCCCCAGCATTATGGTCCACCGGCTAAATATTGGCCCCCGCGTGAAGCCAGATAAGGAGCGACACAGAGTGTTCGCGCATCAAAGGCAAGAAGCCGTCATTGAAGAAATCGACAAGCTCAAGGTCGTCGGTTTCGTCAAAGAGATAAACTACCCAGGGTGGATGGCCAATGTCGTTATGGTCAAAACAACCCAATGGAAAGTGGAGGATGTGCATTGATTTTACAGACCTGAATAAAGCATTCCTGAAGGACAGCTATCCCCTCCCAAGGATTGATCTGTTGGTGGATTCTACAGCTGGACACGAGTTGCTCAGCATTATGGATGCTTTCTTCGGCTACAACCAGATCCTCATGCACGTCCCCGACCAGGAGAAAACTTCATTTATCACCCACATGGAACTGTACTGTTACTAGGTCATGCCTTTTGGGCTCAAGAACGCCGGAGCTACGTACCAGCGCATAGTCAACAAGATATTTGAAAAGCAGATTGGTAAAGATATGGAAGTCTACGTTGACGATATGCTCATGAAGAGCGTGACTGCTGACCAGCATCTGGTCGAGTTCTTCAAGGTCCTGGACCAGCACTAGATGAAACTCAACCCGTCGAAATGTGCCTTTAGGGTCTCAACCATCAAGTTCCTTGATTTTCTCATTAGCCAGAGGGGAATTGAGGCTAACCTTGACAAAATCAAAGCTACTATCGATATGCAGCCGCTGACCAGAATAAAAAAGATACAGTGGCTGACAAGAAGGATAACGACACTCAACCGCTTTGTATCCAGGGTGGCAGATAGACGTCTACTCTTCTTCAAAGTGCTGAAGAAGGCCTTCGTATAGACAAACGACTGCGATCAGGCGTTCGTCGAGCTTAAAGCCTATCTAGCCAGCCCACCCCTACTGTCCAACCCAGTCATGGGAGAAGAACTGTATCTTTACCTGGCAATATTGACAGCAACGGTGAGCACTGCATTGATCAGAGATGGCGCAGGTCAACAAAAACCGATCTACTACATTAGTAAGGTCCTCCTCCTTGCGGAAACCAGATATTCGAAGTTGGAGAGACTCGCCCTGGCACTCATTGTTGCGTCTAGAAGACTGCGACCCTACGTCCAATCTCATAGTATCGTTGTGTTAACTGACCAACCACTCAAGAAGGTCTTACAAAAACCCGAGCTGTCAAGAATGCTGGTTCAATGGTCAATTGAGCTTAAGCCAATTCGACACAGAATTCAGACCCCGACAACCATCAAGGGTCAGGTAGTGGCCGATTTCATCGTAGAGTTGGCCACAGCTGACCAGCCTGGTGACCAGGAGAAGCTGACCAAGGCTAGCCTGCCACACCATGAATTGACAGCTCAAGAAGCCAACCCCCGAAGTAACAACCCAGGGGGAAGTAGTCTCGACAAATCCAAGCTATGGCTAAATCAAATCGACGGTTCGTCTAGAAGGGGCATCAGGGGGCATGTATGGTTCTCACCTCTCCCTAGGGAGACCATTTGAGGCACACCGTCCAACTGGACTGCTCGCTCACGAACAACAAGGCAGAATACGAGGCCTTGATCCGGGCACTTCAATTGGTCCAAATATTTGGCGCAACCCACGTCTCAGTTTGCACCGACTTGTAGCTGGTTACCCAACAAATCAACGTCCAGTACAAAGTCGAGAGCGATGGTCTGAAAGAATACAGGTCTCTAGCAACACGGTTGCTCTCGGACTTTGGGGTTAAGATCCCCATGCCCAAGGGCAAGGCTGCTCAGCCCACAGGGGAAGAAATATCTATTTTATCTTTCAAGACCCCCATGCCCAAGGTCGAGGCTACTCAGCCAACCGGGGAAGAAATGTCTAATTTATCTTTCAAGACCCACATGCCCAAGGGCGAGGCTGCTCAGCCCACGAGGGAAGAAATATCTACGTTATCTTTTAAAACTCCAATGCCCAAAGGCGAGGTTGCTCAGCCCACAAGATAATATCTACTTTATCTTTCAAGATCCCCATGCCCAAGGGCGAGGCTGCTCAGCCCACATGGGAGTATCTACTTTATCTTTCAAGACCCCCATGCCCAAGGGCGAGGCTGCTTAGCCCACGGGGGAGTATCTAATTTATCTTTCAAGACCCTCATGCCTAAGGACGAGATTGCTCAGCCCACGAGGGAAGAAATATCTACGTTATCTTTCAAAACCCCAACGCTTAAGGGCGAGGCTACTACGCCCACATGGGCAATACCCACTTTATCTTTCGACGTCCCTGCGCCCTAGGGCTGGGATGCTCGGTCCCCGAAGGGATATTCGCGCATTAACGTGTCAATGACAAGGCCACACAGCAACGATCAACATAAAAT
>JAUZSS010367185.1:0-10023 GCA_035668195.1 Sarracenia psittacina
GTGACATAGTAGGCTGGACTAGCGCACAATGCACAGACGTCTTGGAGGTTTGAAGGTAGTGGCTGAGCTATAGGAAGACTGATGGTCAACAGCATGTTTAACTTCTCAGTGATGGACTTTAATTGGGCTATAAGATTTACGTTATGGTTAATCTCGTAAAGTCCTTGAGTCTTCTATGTTACAGTCTTGTATGTGCATGAGATTGAGGCTTGATGCTGTGAGCTCTCGCTCAATTTTTTACGGTGGGATCATGCCTCTGTCTCATTGTTCATTATGAATGCGCCGCCACACGAATCGTCGACGTATTAATGATGATGGGGCAACAAACCTTCATAGAAGTTCTGCACTAGTCCCCACTTCGGGGCATGATGATGGGGACAACTCCTAATAAGCTTCTTGAGACGCTCCCATGTTTCGTGGAAAGTTTCTCCTTCTTGCTGGGTGAAGCTAGTGATACCTTGACGAATCTGGTTTGTCTTGCTGATTGGGAAGAACTTACAAAAGAATTCTTGCTGAAGTTTAGCCCACATAGTTATCGTGTTTGGTTCATGGGACTTAAGCCAATGCATGGCTTTATCGCGAAGGGAGAATGGGAACAACTTAAGGTGTAAGGCTTCCTCGGTCAAGTTGTTGAGTCTCATGGTGGTGCAAATATCTAGGAATTCATTTATATGTTTGTAATATCCTGACCAATCCTAATTAATTTTATTTAATTAATTAGGTGGGTCATTAGAGAAGTGTGGGTATTATTAAAGGAAGATAAGGGATGTTACATGAACTTATTTGAAATTTTAAGTCTTGTATCATGGGGTCCTTTATGAGAATAAAAAGAAGAAAAGGAGTTAGTTTCATATTTTATGAAATCTTGGGGGCAAAAAGGTCTAAACACCTATGGAAGTTAATGAGAAACGTGTAGGGTTTGTACAAAAAGAGAGGGGGGCGGCTGGCTATCTCATTTTCCATTCGGTTTCTCTTTTCCGTCCCTTCTCCATTGCCGAAATTGTGAGGGAAAGAAAGGGAAATTGAAAGGGGCCGCAAGAAGATTTCGTGAGGAAGGAAGAGAGGAAGAGGAGGGCCTTGGCAAGAGCTTCTCCTGTAAATTTTGATTCGTTCCAGCCATGGTTTCGGCTGCAAGAGGTAAGGTTTGGTGGGTATTTTCATGAAATTCTTGAGTTTATGCACAAGAACGCGTAGAAATCCTTGATAATCATTCGTTTGATGATTTCTAACTCATGAATACGTTGTATCAGATCTGGGGCAGCAAGTTTAGGCTTCTCAAAGCTTTGGATTTTCGGCCCCCTTGGTGTATAAAGGTAGGTTGCATAACATGGAACACAACAGAGGTAAACGTGTGAAGATTCAAAGGATTCGCAAAAATCGAATTGAAGTTTTTATTACATATTTTGTGTAGCCTAAATTTTCCCAATAAGGATTGCAGTTTGTTGAAGTTTTGAAGAGTTTTGAAGTATTTAGAATGCATATGTCATTTTAATTGAAGTTTGATGTAAAATCGTAGAGGTTAAAATTGGAATTTGGGGAGAAATCTGAGGTGTTGGTCGACTGACCAATCGACCGAGAAGGGTAGAAGGGGGAGTCAGTCGACCGACCTCCCTCTGTCAGTCGACCGAGAAGGGAGAAGAGGGTGTCAGTCGACCGAGAGGTGGAAGATGGCTGCTGCATGTTTAAATTGCTGTTTTCCTTTTTAGTAGTTTCTTCAAACCTTGGGTAGAGAATAATTTTATATTCTATGGGGCATGTTTTGTGAATGTGTTCTGAAGGTAGAAAGGGGTGAGGATTTCCAAAGGGAAATTGTAAAATTGATTTGGAGTAGTCTAGGCTTCCCATGAGGTTGTGAGAGGTTTAAGTATTCATCACGTGTAAATACTTGAAGTTAAAACGAACCCCTTAAGAAGTGTTAGGAGATTACAAGTAGAAGTTGTTTGGACCTGTTTCTTTACAAATTTAAATATTTGTTTGAATGCCTTTGGATCCCTTAAAAGTGGTTGTTAATCTGATTAAAAGGGTGGTGAAGTAGGTGAAAGGTGACGGGATAGCCTAGGCTTCCCCTGTGAGTTTAATGAAGTCATTCGTTGAAGTTATCTGTCAATGAAAGGTTAACTTGTAGCGTGTGAAGGTATAGGTGGAATCGGTGTTACTACATGTTGAAGGGTAAGTCTATGACTTAGAAGTATGACCCGTAGTCTAAGAATCGAGGAAATAGGAAGTGAAGTCTAGCTTCGAGGCTTGAACATGAAGGTGGCAATGGGAAGTAGAAAGTCTTTGTGGGGGGTTGTTATTAATATCATTGATAGAAAATCCCAGCCTAGGTCATGGTTAGGGAATGTGAAGTCTTTTCTTTTACGAAAGGCGGTCTTTGGTAGCAGATTAACAAACGAACATGGAAGGTAATCCCTTATCCTAGGTAAGCGAATATTACCAATTTAATTAAATTGGGGATGTTTGATAAGCGAAGATTCATTTTGATTCTCGAAATTTTCTTTTTCTAAATGAAAGTAGAAATTCTGAAATAACATATGAAGACCTGAAGGTTAGTGTTGACAGTAGTAGTAACAGGGTAGCCTAGGCCACCATTTTAATGGAAGAAAAGTTATTTCTTGTTTGAAAATTCTTGAAGTGTAATGTGAATGTGTGATTTGCAAAATAAAATTTAATAGCCAATGGATATTTATTTCATTATGCCGAACCTTCAAAATAAGAAGGGAAATGTGAAGTAAACCATTTGTGAAGTGATAAGAAGTCGATGGACCGCCCATCAGTGAAGGGGCCGAAGTTTCTAACTCTCAATGAGTTAGTGAGGTCAATGAATTATTTGATTCATTGAGAGGTTGCCTTGCCTATTGGATAGTTAATCCAATACTAAGCAAGGTGCTTGTAGGCTTTGAGCCTCAGGCCGAGGTTACCCTTTAAGGGTCGAAGTTACTCTTTATGAGTCGAAGTTAACAAAGATAAAAGATAATAAATTTAATCTTGAAGTTAATTGTGAACCCACGGGTCATAATGGTAAAGAAGTTAAATGAGAAGTGGAAGTGGAATAAATTGAAATATGCATGAAGTTATGATGTTTACTTTTCACTTATGCATGATTATTTATGTGTTGCATCATATTTACTTATGTTTCCTACTAGCTATATGCTAACGTTGTTATTTTATTGTTTTATAAAATAACAACGCAGGTAATTCAGATGAAGTTGAAGTTAAGGATTAAAGCAGGCTCATGGAAACTTGAAGATATTTATTTAGTCCTTCATGTTATCTTTTTCTGAACTTCAATTCAGTAGTTCTGTGAAGGATTTAGGATTCTTGTATGAGAAGTATATTGTAAGCCTTTGAGACTTGCATTACTTTTTAAATTTTGGTCATGGTATGTATGTTAGTGAGGACATCTTTCGGGGTATTGGTTTATATTTTGAGGTAAATCATTTGTAAAACCTCTTTTATCTGTGATTGAAGTTTTTGGAAGTAATGGGTATTGGGTATGTTTTTTTTCTGGCTTAATGGTTGAAAGCATAAAGGCATAGGGGCAGGGCCCAGGTCAGTCGACCGACCCTTTGGTCAGTCGACTGAAGGGTACTGGAAGGGATTCAGTCGACCGAGACCTCCCTTTAGCCGACCGAGACGTTTTAAAAAAAATGTGTCCCCTTTTTTACCCTTGACTTTCGTAAGAAATTTTGAAAGATATTTTTAGAAAGAAATTTGTAAGTTTGAGAAGTGTTTCATCTATTTTTGAAGTAGAAATCTCCTTTAATTAAAAATGAAATTTTTAATTAAATTCAAAAAGTTCAGATCGTTACACAGCGGGCGTTGTATCAAAGAAGGAGCCCTCCTGGTCGGCAGGAAGACCGCCATCAGGCTCAACCGCGGGCCGCTTATCCAAACGTTGGCCCGCCCTATCAGCCGACCACACCACCGCTTCCCGACCGGCTGAAGAAGGCACGGTGGGGTCACGATGACCCGTCGAAGGACCACCCTCCGCTGCCCCCGTGGTTTCCCTCAGATTGAATGGCTCCTGCCGAGCTGAAGCCGATACCCTCCGGTGTTTAGATCTTTCAGCCTCCTCCTGACCGCCCTTGGGTTGACGATCCTTTAGCTTCAAGACTTTGGGCCTCTTCTCCATTTCCCCCAGACTGCTTTGCACGGTCTCCCCCTCAACGGCTACCAATTCTCCTGCAAACACAAAGATACGAGTTACCAAACGTTTAAGGTCTAGACAACGATGCCGACATCAAAAGAGAGAGAAGTGGGGTGGGGGCTACCTTCAGGGGCCCCCTCGTCCCCCGCCAAGCAAAGTAATTTAATTACCATCGAAGAAACTTTGGGACCAAGGAGGCACTCACTCAAGTTATCTGGGTTGGCTAAAGCAGCCCAGTCTTGATGCGGGTAGGCCAGAACCGCGTCAACGGATGCCCGCTCGTCGCCCGTTATGTCTTCCACCGCGCTGCGGTTATCTGTGGGTGGGGGGACCACACCCGGGGAACCCGTATTGCCGCTTCACTCCAGCCTTCCCAATCTTGCATTTCCCACCCTTGGCCTGAGACGAAGAGAAATCAACCCTTCCAGTTTTTGTTTGAAGAAGGCAAGCCCTTCACCAGAGTCTGGCCCTTTTAAGCCGTAAGAGTCACATACTCTACATGCAATTTCGACGGCTTATAGCAGTAAAAGAACTCCTTGAGCGTAATAGCCCTTCGATGGACTATCTTCCACAAAGCCATACTGCCTATTAAAATCCTCCAACCGTTCGACGACATCTACCCTGGCGCAATACCCAAGAAGCTGAAAAACTCCCAGACAGCAAGAGGAAGGGGAAACCTCAGTCCGGCCTGGAATGCACTTTAAAAAAAACACACCTCCCCTTCCCTCCGCGGCGTGCACGCCCTCTCATCTGGCTCGGGCAACCTAAGCATCATCGAAGCGGGCATATGATACGCGGTCGCCATCCACTCCAATGCCTTAGCCCCAATCGTACACTTCTCTGCTTCCGCCGAAAAAGAAGTCTGGGACCCACTCTCCCGGCCATCCACCGGCCTGGCATCTTCCTCAGGAGGAACACCACCAGAAGAACCCCCCTCAACCCTAGGCCGTTGTTGCCTCACCAATACCTCCTCTCGGGAGGTAGAAGGCTGGGATTCCTCCTTCGACGCCTCCCCTTGAACCACGGTCGGGATGGAGACCGGTACGACACTCAGAGGTTGAGGGTCCAGGACACGAATGGAAAACCTAGTCGGAGAGTTACTGGAAGCCGCGGAACGGTAAAAACTCCCCTCTTCCTCAGAATCAGAATGGACTACGAATGGATTTATACGCGAGGACATTAACCTTTCGCAAACCCTAGAAATCAAGAAAAGAAGCGGAACTCTTCTGTGCGGCGGTTACCCCAAAATCCTCTTTCCGAGAGTATACTTTGATCGTAATCGCGCCCCTTCGTTTGGATTGGACAGTTGGCCCTTGAACTGCATGATTAGGACTGCCCCGCATTTATTGCGCATTTATTATGAAAGGATAGAGCGCCTCTTCACCTGAACGACGCACGTCATGAGCTGCGCCTAGGGACTCTCCCTCCAAGAAGGCGAGACCATACCCAATTGAACATTCTTTCAACCCAGCAGGTGCGGCCGACCGGTCGGTAAGGCCGATCATGACCAAAAAATGCCCGGCGGTTACAGGGGACTACAGCTACAGTTACTCTCCACAACTCTCCACCTGCGATCGAGAACCATGAAGAGTAGGGGACTACTGATGCATGCCCAATAAAAATAACATTTCAAAACAAACCCAGCAACAAGTAAAGGCGAAACCATAACCAATATTCTTAACCATCCCCAGCCTTTAGCTTGGCACCATTAAGAATAGGGGACTACTGATATGGATGTACTTCAACCATGGGTCCGACCCAAGCCCATCAGAGCGAAGCCTGGCCCACTTGGCGATTAGCGCGACGAGTAACAGCCAATGTATCTCCTCGGTCAGCCGGGATGCCGACCTTCCATTTCGACTGATCAAACCAGCGAGATTCCCCTCCAAGGCCTGAAGCTCGGCTTATGGCCTGACCTTAGAAGCGTCACTCCCACGCGCCAGAGTGGACCCTCCGCGGGCCGTTACAAAAAGAATATCCTCCTTGTTAGAAGATTGAGGCCAATCCCGAACTTTTCTAAAACAATTATGGCAGAAGTATCACCACAACCAGTTGCGTGGTCTTAGAGGACACGTGGAAATCCTCTCCCAAAAACCTATATAAACTCCAGATAACAAAGCACAAGGTACGCACAATTCTCTAACTCTAATCGCCGTAGTACTACTTTCTTCTTCAATTCTCCTTCTCCATATCGACTGTATTCTGACTTGACTACAGCCTCTATCTAACGATTTGTTCGTGATTCTCAGGTCCATTGGAGCTTGGAGCGGACCACGCCGGATTCCGACACTATCATATTATATATGAGGTTTATTTTTGTATAAATTTTATATTTAGCAAAAATATTTATAGTAGGTATTTTTTAGAAAATTTATACAAAACAACTGCTGTTAAATAGACTTTTTGATTTTTATATAAATTTTTGGGCTCGCCAAAATTTATAGAGAACTTATTTTTTAGAAGATTTGGACAGGTCAGCAGATTTTTATATAAATTATTGTGCTCGCCAAAATTCATAGAGAAGTTATTTTATAGAATATTTGGACAGCACAATAAATATAAAATTGATGTTTTAATTTTTAAATAAATTTTAAGACTCGTCAAAATTTATACATGGGCTACTTTTTAGAAAATTTTGACTATGTAACAGTTGTAAAATGGACTTTTTTGTTTATGTGTAAATTTTAAAACTTGCTAAAATTTATATATGAGCTTTATTTTTACATAAATTTTATATCTAGCTAAATTTTTATAGGAGGTAATTTTTAGAAAATTTACACAACACATTGGCTGTTAAATGGACTTTTTGATTTTTATATAAATTTTTTGGATCACCAAAATTTATAGAGAAGTGATTTTTTAGAAAATTTGGATAGCTCAAGAGATTTTTATATAAATTTTTGGGCTCGCCAAAATTCATAGAGAAGTTATTTTCTTGAATATATGGGCAGATCAACAGATATAAAATTGATATTTTAATTTATAAATAAATTTTAAGACTCGTCAAAATTTATAGATGGCCTATTTTTCAGAAAATTTTGACTGCGCAACAGCTGTAAAATTGACTCTTTTTTATTTATGTATAAATTTTAAAACTCGCAAAAATTTATATATGAGCTTTATTTTTACATAAATTTTATATCTAACAAGAAATCTTTATAGGAGGTAATTTTTTGAAAATTTACACAACACAACGGTTGTTAAATGAACGTTTTGATTTTTATATAAATTTTTTGAGTCACCCAAATTTATAGAGAAATTACTTTTTAGAAAATTAGGACAGCACAACTGCTACCAAATTAATATTTTATTTTTAAATAAATTTTAAGACTCGTCAAAATTTATACATGGGCTACTTTTTAGAAAATTTCGACTGCATAATAGTTGTCAAATGGACTTTTTTTGTTTATGTGTAAATTTTAAAACTTGCTAGAATTTATATATGAGCTTTATTTTTACATAAATTTTATATCTAGAAAAATTTTTTATAGGAGGTAATTTTTAGAAAATTTACACAACACATTGGCTGTTAAATGGATTTTTTGATTTTTATATAAATTTTTGGGCTTGCCAAAATTTATAGAGAAGTTATTTTTTAGAAAATTTGGATAGCTCAAGAGATTTTTATATAAATTTTTGGCCTCGCCAAAATTCATAGAGAAGTTATTTTCTAGAATATTTGGACAGCTCAACAGATATAAAATTGATATTTTAATTTATAAATAAATTTTAAGACTCATCAAAATTTATACATGGGCTATTTTTTTAGAAAATTTTGACTGCGCAACAGTTGTAAAATGAACTCTTTTTTATTTCTGTGTAAATTTTAAAACTCGCTAAAATTTATATATGAGCTTTATTTTTACATAAATTTTATATCTAGCAAGAAATTTTTATAGGAGATAATTTTTTTGAAAATTTACAGAACACAATGGTTGTTAAATGGACGTTTTGATTTTTATATAAATTTTTTGACTCACCCAAATTTATAGAGAAATTACTTTTTAGAAAATTAGGATAGCTCAACTGCTACCAAATTAATATTTTATTTTTTAATAAATTTTAAGACTCGTCAAAATTTATACATGGTCTATTTTATAGAAAATTTTGACTGCGCAACGGTTGTAAAACGTAATTTTTTATTCTTATATAAGTTTTAAATGTCGTCAAAAAATTATATATGAGGTTTATTTTTTCTTATAAATTTTATATTCGCCAAAAATATTTATATTAGGTATTTTTAAGAAAATTTACTCAAAACAACGACTGTTAAATGGACTTTTTGATTTTCATATAAATTTTTGGGCTTGCCAAAATTTATAAAGAAGTTATTTTTAGAAAATTTAAACAGCTCAACAGATTTTTATATAAATTTTTGGGTTTGCCAAAATTTATTGAGAAGTTATTTTTTTGAATATTTGGACAGCTCAACAGATATAAAATTGATATTTTAATTTTTAAATAAGTTTTAAGACTCGTCAAAATTTATGCAGAGACTATTTTTTTAAAGATTTGGCTGCGCAACCGTTGTAAAATGGACTTTTTTTTTATTTCTGTGTAAATTTTAAAACTCTCTAAAATTTATATATGAGGTTTATTTTACATAAATTTTATATCTAGCAAAAAAATTTATAGGAGGTAATTTTTAAAAAATTTACACAACACAACGGCTGTTAAATCACTTTTTGATTTTTATATAAAATTTTGGACTCACTAAAATTTATAGAGAAGTTATTTTTAAAAAAATTAGAACAACTCAACTGTGAGGATCCGAAGATTCTTTAATTAATTATTTAATTTGAAAAAAGATTTTTTGGGTAATAAATGTTGTTACAAAGAAAGTCTATGTATATATATATATATATATATATATATTGACACACAGTTATATATATATATATATAGATACACACACACATATATATATATTTGGTTTTGTATTTATAAAAGCAAAAAAAATAATAAAATTAAAAAAAAATAAACACCCAAACGCGCCTAGGCGCTAGGGTTGGCAGCATCTACTGCTTCTCTCTCTTTTTTTTAAAAAAAGAGACCCATGTCTGGTCTCTTGCGGCGCAACAGAAATGAGGGAGAAAGAGAGAGTTCTGAGGGAGAAGAAGAAGAGAAGCAGGGAAAGGGAACGGAGTTCGGTGCCGCCTCACCACTGGTGAGCTTTTCCAGCGACGCGGAGAGAGAGAGAAGTGGCAGGGAGAGAGAGAACTCAGCAACAGCAGGTTCTCCTTTTTCTGATTAGCCATATTTTGGGCTTCGATAGGTAAAATTTTTAAGTTATTACATAAGATTATTATGAAATTCGAAGTTTAGATTGTGTTTAATCTGAAACCTATTTCATACCAGATTTGGGGATGTGAGTTTGTGACTTACAAGCTTGGATTTTCGGCCCTCCGTTAGAGATTTAAGATAGGATTCATAATACCCTATGAACCCATGTATGTTTATGAAAAGTATTGAAGATTGTATGAAGATTTGAGGTATGTTCATGTGGTACCTTTTCCTTGGCCGAACCCTAGCTTTTCATTACTTAAAATTCATGAAGTTTTGATGATTCTTGAACATCTAGAATATATATGTGTTGTCAATTTGAAGTATAAAAGAATGTAGTTTGATCTTAGCTCAAGGTTAGGATTATAGAGATTTGGGAAATTGGGAGCCTTATGCAAATGGATAAGCTTTTATCAAAAGTTATTTCTTTTCCAAAAATTAATAAATTTGAATGTTATAGAAACTCGTTGGAAGGTTAAATTGACAATATGAAGTTGGATTCAGAAGGTTAAGGATCGCCTACAGAGAAGGAAGTGTGTGGAGTAGCCTAGGCTTCTCAATTTGTGTTCAAATTTTGTGTTAAGTAGATG
>JAUZSS010368280.1:0-10012 GCA_035668195.1 Sarracenia psittacina
GTGGAGGCTGCTCGACAAGTGGTTCCTCAGTTGAGCAGCATGGGTTGAGCTCTCGGGTCATGGTGTGAATAGCTGTTTGGATATGGCTAATCAATCATTTGGGTAAAATTACTCCGCATTTGCGACCCCGTGGCTCTTCTACTATCTGGGTTCAACCCCTGCTCAACATATACATCTATCAATATTATTTTTTAACCAAAAAGGGGAAATTATACAAATTTTCCAAATTATATATATGTATATAATATTTTATATATAAAAAATATATATTTTTCCGTGTGACCTTCCAAATTTTGGGAACATCAAGAATAATAATAACTAATATGATTATAAAATAATAAGTGAAATTATCTACTTACATAAGTCAAGGCTCTACACCATGTTTGAATCATCATTTATTAAATAGTACTTTTAGATATATGTAAATTACTAGTGGTAACATAAAATAAGAATGAACATATATGATAGAAAAAAGAAGAGAAAATAACAAATTATTTAAAAATAAGTTAAAACCTATTATTATTTTATTCATGGACATCTAGTAAAATTCTGATTTTTCAAATTTTAAAATAATTAATAAATACATTTTTATTCGTAATTTATAAAATTAAAATTAAAAACAAAAAAAAATTAATGGTGCATTGACGGTTCGAGTTCATAATTGCTAATCTGGAAATGTTAGCATTCAAGATTACTAATTTACTGTCGAGTTCACATGCGTGCAAGAGTTCATAATTTTCAAGATTGCAATTGAGCGTGCACGTGTGCAATGCCCTCTAACGTGGGACCTTTCGCAAGTGCAGTGCCCTCAAACGTGGGACCTTTCACATGGCTCCCTGCCGGGTGTGACCCAGTTGGTTCCTACTTGTTTTTAATTTATGTTTAATTTTAAAATATATTTTTATAATCTAATTTGTTAATCATGTAAAACTCATTGGGTTTGGTGTCTATATAAAAATTTAGGTTAATCCAGTACCGATAGATAATTGATCCAATAACAATTGTTTTACAATTTGTTTTCTCAAAAGTATAGTTTTATTTTTTGTGCGAAAAAATGTTAACACCAAATATTATTCGATCACTTAGATGCCGATATTGGATTAAACTAAATTTTGCATGGATACTAAACTCGATAATTTATACATAATGAACGAATCTGATCATAATAATATATTTTAAAATTAAAAAAATAGTGCACAGCAGGGTCCTACTATGCATCTTGCTTAGCAGAGACCTTGCTCTCGGCTGAAGGGGTTATCCATTCTAACTTTTTTCAACACTCCCCATTGGATGACCAATACTTAGAATATGGCTTGCTAAAATCTTACCAAGAAAAATCCTATCGCATAAAACTTTTAGTACAGAAAACAGAGTACAATATTCTAGTATTCTAGATAATATCTTCAGATTGTGTCATTAAAACCTTGCTAAGGAAAACCCAGTGGGAAAAGACCTTACTCGAAGGAAAAATTTTATAATCTGTAATTTTATCTTAAGATATGGTCTCCACCTCAATTTTACATGATAAATTCTTGATTTGACACATTCCAATTTTCTATACTAACTTCTTCAAAATTGTAGTCGGTAAAGCCTTGGTAAATAAATCGGCGAGATTATCATTTGATCGTATCTGCTAGACATCAATATCACCACTCTTTTAGAGCTCATGCGTACAAAAGAGTTTAGGAAAAATATGTCTAGTTCGATCACCTTTGACATAATCTCCTTTAATATGTGTAATGCATACTATATTATCTTCATACAATATTATTGGAGTGGTATTGATAGAGGAAAACCCACATTTTTATCGAATATGCTAAATCATTGACCCCAAGCAAATACACTCACAACTTGTTTCGTTAAGTGTTAATATCTCAGAATGATTTAATGAAGTTACTGTTAAAGTCTATTTTACCGATCTCCATGATATAGTTGTATCACCATAAATAAATACATACCCCATTTGTGATCGTGTTTTGTGTGGATCAGAAATATAGCCAGCATCTACATATCTAATTAGTTGTTGTCCTGATCCATTTGCGTATAATAGACCCAAATCTAATGTTCCTTGAATATACTGTAATATGTGTTTGATTCCATTCCAATATCTTCAAGTTGGTGCAGAATTATTCCTTGTCATTAAATTGATGAAAAATGCTATATTCGGTCTTATACAATTTGCAAGATACATAAGAGCACTAATTGTACATAGATGTGCTACTTCTGGACCAAGAAGTATCTTACCATATTTTTGAGGACGAAATGGATTTTTTTTGATATGAAGTGATTGGACAACCATAAGAGTACTTAATGGATACGTTTTATCTATAGAAAAATGTTTCAGAATCTTTCTTGTGTATATTGACTGATGTACAAAAATTCTCATGGGTAGATGCTCAATTTGCAGATCCAAATGAAATTTTATTTTGCCAAGATATTTCATCTCAAACCCATTCTTTAAACATTCGACAGTTTGTCTTAGCTCTTCCAGAGTCCCAACTAGATTCAAATCATCTACATATACAGTCATAATAGCAAAACAAGATTCTGACCTCTTTATGAATACTCAAGGACAAATTAGATCATTATCATATCCCTCTTTAATCTGATATATTCACGGAGTCGATTGTATCATATGCGCCCAGATTGCTTCAGTCCATATAGTGATTGGTGCAACTTGATCGAATAAACAACCTTAGGTTTTAAATGGCATACTTCAGATATCTGATATCCTTCAGGAATCTCCGTGTAGATATCAGTATCAAGGGATCCATATAAATATGTGGTTACCACTTACCACGTCAATGAGATGCATATTCAAACATTCAGTAATTACCAAGCTGATCAGAAATTGGAATGCGATTGCATCCATGATGGGTGAATATGTTTTCTCATAATCAATACCGGGTCTATGAAAATCCTTGTGCCACCAAATGGGTTTTGTATCTTAGTATTTCATGTTTCTCATTAGGTTTTCACACAAATATCAATTTATATCAAACCGATTGTATCCCATTAGGAGTTTGGATTAAAGATTCAAATACTTCGCGTTTTGTTAAAGCATTCATCTCATCTTAAATTGCTTCTTTTCACAATGGTCAATCATTTCTACGCCGACATTCTTTAAAGGTTTATGGTTTAGTTTCATAATTATTTCTGTTAATATCAAGAGAAACTTTAAATAAGAATATATTGTCAATAATCATTTGATTTCTATCTCAAACTTCTCCCGTGCACATGTAATGTGAGGAGATCTCATTATTTTTAAGTACATATTCCTGAAAAATTGTTAGAAATCTTCTCTTCAAGTGGTTTCACTTCTTATGAGAATCTAGTTTCTATCTTCTCTTTTGGAGGTTGCACTTCTCATAGAAATCTAGTCTATTTATGGGAACTTATCTCTGTATATACAACATTTTCAAATGTACCAACTTCCTTACCTTGATTTTTTTTCTCTTTCAAAAAAATATATATTTTAGACCGACGGGTCTCCCACCCTTTTGACATGTTATGGATTTATTTTCTACATTCTCACACGATTATCCTTTAAGGACATCAAGTTTTAGAGAAGTTTTACTAGTTGGTAAATGAGACTTTGTTACTCGTTTTGTATCGGTAAATGCATCTGGTAATTGATTTGCAATACCTTGCAAATAAATAATTCTTTGAACTTCCAGTTCGCCTTGATTAGTATGAGGATCAAGATGAGATAACGTAGAATTATTACAATTGATTTCACGTCGAGGTTCAGGCTATGCCTTTTCTCTCCCTAATGATGGAAAGACTAACTCATCAAAATGATAATTATCAAAATGTGCTTTAAAAATATCGCTAGTTAGGGGTTCTAGTTACCTAATGATAGATAGAGAATTAAAATTTTACATAAGAGTTTATGCTGATGACTACTTGGTAAAACAATGATTTGATGAGTTAGTTATGGATAATCACTTGGTAAAAGAATCTTCTGGTTCTTTAATATATGTCCATGTGAATTTTCAATAATTCGACGTATCACTGTTGATCCAGGATACCCAAGGCAATCAAGCCCTAATATAAACAATTGCACTTCTCGTGCATCACAACATGCAATTCAACAAATCTTATTGTATAACATAATTCGGATGCTAATGCCTCCACCGATACCGTTGAATGAAAAAAAGGAGGAGACCAGAGCGTCATTTGGTAAATTGATTTAAAAGAAAGAAAAGAGAAAATCTTAGAAGACTAGAGTGCCGTTTCACAAAGAAAGAACATTGTCGTTTAGTAAATTAGTTTAAAATTAAGTTTCATTTTTTATTTCCTTTTTTGACTTCAAGAACAGTGAAAGAGGAAGAAGGGAGGAGATCAGAGTATGATCAGAGTATCCTTTGTAAATTAGTTTAAAAGAAAGAAATGACGAGAGCATAGGAGACAAGAGTGCCGTTTAACAAATCAAGAATACCATCGTTTGGTAAATTGGAAATTCAGTCTTTTTTTTTTTACTTTAAGCGAAATAAGACCCCAATTGGTAACTTGTTAAAAAATTAGCCTTTTAAATTTGAAAAACTAAATTCTATAATTTATTGTGGATTTCTCTCTTACCATTAGTGTTGAAAAGTTTATATTAACAACTAATTTTTTTCAAAACCAAATACACCCTGGTGAAAACCATATCTTAAAGTTTCTAAACCTAATGAATATTATATACTAGTTTGTAACATTCTTTGATTAGAGAAGATTTCCGTTTCATTTTTTTTTTCTTTTTTTTTTTGACTTCAAGAACAATGACAGAGCAAGAAAGAAATGAGGAAACCAAAGTGTCGTTTGGTAAATTGGTTTAAAAGAAAGAAAGGAGGAGACCAAGAGTATCATTTCATAAAACAAGAATAGTGTCTTTTGGTAAATTGGTTTAAAATTCAATTTTTATTTTTTTACTTTAACCCAAATAAGACCCCGATTGGCAACTTGCTAAAAAAAAATTGGCTTTTTAAATTTGAAAAATTAACTTCTACAATTTATTGTGGATTTATCTCTTCCCATTAGTGTTGAAAAATTTGTGTTAATAACTAATATTTTCTAAAATCAAACACACACTGGTAAAAATCAGATCATAAAATTTCTAAACCTGATGAATATTGTATAATAGTTTATAATATTCTTTGATAAGAGAAAAGAAAATTGAAACCAACCTTCAAGAACCCCTAAAGCCAATTAATTAAATTTTTTGACCTTTGTACTCCAAAACTTTGGTCATTGTCTTTACAAGTGAGGGTACGCAATGGTGGGCAGAGAGGATAGGCGGCGGTGGGCAGAGATGGTTTTTGTGCTGGGATCGTAAGAGATGGAGAGAGGTTGTGAGAGACAGAGAGTTCGATCGTGAGAGATAGATAATATGTGAGCGACACATATAACGCTAGAAATGTGGGCAAGGAAGGACAACGATGGGTGACATTAGGTGACACTTGGGAGAGAGAGAGGGAGAGAGAGAGAGAGAGAGGGTGGGGAGTAAGGGAGTGCAAAAATCTGATCCATCCGATCACCCGACTGTACCCGACCCAAAATGAAGGGGTTTGGTCGATTTTTTTATTAAATGGGTCAACATCAGGTCTGCCAGTACAAATTTATTCGAGTTTCGGTCGGGTAACAGGTTGGCCAATGCGCGACCTGTGTAACCCGAACCAATCGAAGATTTCTTTGTCTTTGTCAATCAATCTTTGATCAATCAATCTTCATCTTCGATCAATCGATCTTTGATTAATCGATCTTCCATTTTCGATTAATCGATCTTCGTCTTCGTTCTTCATCTTCAAATTGACACATCATCGTCTTCCTCTTTCATTTTAACCCACCCGTGAACCCAACCAAACCCGTTCGATAACCAGCGAACCCGATTTGAACGGGTTAAGTCCAAATCATGGTCAGAAATGGATGGGGTATTCCTTTACCCGACCACTTAGGGCTGGTTATCGGGTTGAGTCCAAACCCGACCTAACTTGACTCGTGCTCACTCCTAGTGGGTAGAGTTTCTGCTGTGAGAGGTAGCATTTCTGATGTGAGATGGAAAAGAGAGCTTGATAAAGAGAGAGGCATCGCATGAGGGGGAAAGAATCTTAACTATTGGATTGAATTTTTAATTAACCTCAGCTATTAGATTAAAAATATGTCTAACATCTAAGCTATTTTGTAAAATATGTGCTTGTTTTATTAAAAATAGCAAGTATGACATTATTTTTTATATTATATATTTGTATTATATATTTTTTGTATTAATATCTTTTCATGAATACATTATATATATATATATAGTTATAATTCTTTTATGAATTTATTCTTTGATTTTTTTATTGTTACATGTAAAATAAAATATTTTTAATATTCAAATATAGTCATCAAATTTCATAAATTTCACAATTCATACTATCCGTGGCAATTTAAATTAGTTTTTAATATTTTAACTTCACAATTTATAGCTTTAAATTTTCTATTGTCATTTAATTTTTGAAACTATTTAACATGAAAAAACTAATATTTTTTCCTATTTAAAGTTAACGTGATATATGATATCAATTGGAGTTGTCATTTAAAAATAAAAAATATTGAGAAAATAATAAGTACATCTTATTAATAAGAGTTTAGTATTTTAAAAAGAGTAACACTTACGCCTGATATTTAGTATTAGATCTCTTATTGATAAAAGATTTAACTTTCTTTCAATTTCATTATTGTGTTCCATATTCCGTATTTATCTTTATTCCCTTTAGGGACTTGTCCACTAGATTTGCAAGACCGTAGCTCACCGTGTGATATATTACTGTATTTAAATAAAATATCGGGTCTTCACAAAATTTGGCATAACATTAAAATTCTTTTCTATTATAAAAGAGACAATAAAATAGCAGAACTTTGCAATAAATAAATAAAGAGAAATGCTTGAAAATGAAAAATCAATTGTTCTTCAGGAACAATATTATTAGTGATCTTCAGGACCACATTATATATTTCTAGTGATCTTCAGGATCACAATATATATTTCTAGTGATCTTCAGGATTACGATTATGTATTTTATTAATAATAATCTCTCTGAGAATTACAAATAAAACTCTTGGAGAGAGGGGGTAATGAATCTCTCCAATACGTTCTCTTTTTATAGGAGAAGTTGGTATACTATGCAACACTATTTCAACTACTAGAATTAAATACAGTTACTGTACAAGTACTATGCGACATAATGGTGGTGGTTGGGGCAGTTGAGAATTGGGAGTCCATATTCAACACTCCCCCTTGGACGACCAATATTAAGAATATGCCCCATTAAAACCTTATCAAGGAAAACCCTGTGGGATAAAACCTTTGGTGAAGGAAAAAGAGTACATTATTGTAGTATGTAAGATAATATTATCAGATTGCCTCATTAAAACCTTGCTAAGGAAAACCCAATGGGAAAAAATCTTAGACGAAGGAAAAAGAGTACAATCTTTAATTTTATCTTAGGAATGGTCTCCCTCTCAATTTAACATGATAAATCTTTGAGTTGACGCATTCCAATTTTCTGTACTAAATTCTTGAAAGTTGTGGTTGGTAACGCCTTTGTGAATAAATTTGCCAGATTGTCGTTTGATCTTATCTGCTGGACATCAATGTCACCACTCTTCTGGAGCTCATGTGTGTAAAAGAATTTTGGAGATATATGTTTCGTTCGATCACCTTTGATATAACTTCCTTTAATTTGCGCGATGCATGCTGCATTATCTTCATATAATATTTTTGGACTGTTGTTGGTAGAAGAAAGTCCATATTTTTAGCGAATATGCTGGATCATTGACCGCAACCAAACACATTCACGACTTATTTCGTGAAGTGCCAATATCTGAGAATGATTTGATGAAGTTACTATTAAAGTCTTCTTTATTGATCTCCAAGATATAGCTGTATCACCATAAGTAAACACATACCCTATTTGTGAACGAGCTTTGTGTGGATCAGAAAGGTAGCCAGCATCTGCATATCCAATGAGTTGTTGTCCAGATCCATTTGAGTATAACAAATCCAAATCTACCGTTCCTTGAAGATGTCGTAATATGTGTTTGATTCCATTTTAATGCCTTCGAGTTAGTGTAGAACTATACCTTGCCAATAAATTGACAGAGAATGCTATATCTGGTCTGATACAATTTGCAAGATACATAAGAGCACAAATTGTACTAAGATATGGTACTTCAGGACTAAGTAGTACATCGCCATCTTCTCGATGCCGAAATGGATCTTTCTTGACGACAAGTGATCGGACAACCATAAGAGTACTCAATGGATATGCTTTATCCATAGAAAAATGTTTCAGAACCTTTCTCGTATATGTTGATTGATGTACAAATATCCTCATTGGTAGATGCTTGATTTTCATACTCAAACAAAATTTTATTTTGCCAAGATCTTTCATCTCAAACGCATTCTTTAAACATTCAGCAATTCGTTTTAACCTTCCTGGTGTCCTAACTAGATTCAAATCATCTACATATACAACGATAATGGCAAAACCAGATTCTAACCTCTTTATGAATACACAGGGACAAATTGGATTATTGTTATATCCATGCTTAATCGGATATTCACTGAGTCGATTGTACAACATGCGCCTGGTTGTTTCAGTCCATATAGTGATTGTTGCACTTGATTGAATAAACACGCTTAGGTTTTGAATGGTATGCTTCATGTATCTGATATCCTTTAGGGATCTTCATGTAGATATTAGTATCAAGTGACCCATACAAATATGCAATTACCACGTCAATGGGATGCATATCCAAACTTTCAATGACCACCAAGCTTATCAAAAATCTAAATGTGATTGCATCTATTACGGGTGAATATGTTTCCTCATAATCTATAACAGGTCTCTGTAAAAAAAACATTATGCCACTAAACAGGTTTTGTATCTTACAATTTAATGTTTCTCATTGTGTTTTCTCACAAATACTCATTTATATCCAATTGGTTGTATCCCTTAAGGGGTTTGGATTACAGGTCCAAATACTTTGTACTTTGTTAAACATTCAACTCAATTTGAATTATTTCTTTTCACAATGGACAATCATTTTTACGTCGATATTCTTTGATGGTTTGTGGTTCCGTTTCATCATTACTTTTGTTAATGTCAAGAGAAATTTTAAATAAAAATACATTGTTGACAATGATTTGATTTCTATCTCATACTTCTCATGTGAACATGTAATGTGAGGATATCTCATTATTTTCAGGTACTGTCAGGAATGTCAAACCAGCCCGGCTTGGTGGATTGATGGGTGGGTCAAGCCCAACTCGGGTCCGCGGGCTTTTACTACAGTCTCAGGTTGGGTTTTTTTTGATACCTAAGCCCGGGCCCGAACCTATGTATCAACGGGCCTTAGGCCTCGGGCCGCGAGCTTCGAGCAAAAAATTTTAAAAATTTTTGTAAAAGTTTTTTTAAATAATAAATTACGTTATTTTGTATAAATTATTGTTCAAACATATATATATATATGATATTTTTTTATAAGTTAATTTTTATAACTTATTTATAAAAAGTTGTATAGGTTATTTTTTAGGTTAACTTATTTATAGGTTATATAGGTTATTAACTTATTTATAAAAAATCATATAGGTTATTTTTTTTTATAATTTATAAGTTATTCTAAGTTATTTTTTTATAACTTATATCAGTTATTCAAAGTTATTTTTTTTATAAGTTACTATATATTAGTAATTACATTATAAATAAAATTAAAAATAAATTTTTTATAAGACAACAATAAGTTTCAATATTTCAACAAATAAAATGAAATATAAAATTTTATTGATGAAATCTAAACTATACAATTGTATTGAATAGAAAAGAAAAATTGCATCATTATAGGTCAAGTACATCCCAACTAGGTTGGTACATGCAAGCCTAACAATCATTTTCATTATTCTTTTCTCAACTCAAAAAAATTAATATTACATATTTACACTTGTCCTAAGAAATAACAAAATACAAATAAATAAAATTTAAATGTA
>JAUZSS010369382.1:0-10009 GCA_035668195.1 Sarracenia psittacina
ACGGTTTTCATCAAAATATTCTTTATTTCCCTATTTGATACTTCGACTTGGCCACTAGTTTGAGGATGGTATGGAGTGGCTACCTTGTGCTGAATTGAGTATCTTCGGAGTAGGGACGAAAAGTATTTGTTCATGAAGTACTTACCATCGTCGCTGATGATTGCCCTCGAAAAACCAAATCGAGATAAGATATTACTTTGTAAAGATTTAATCACAACCTTGTGATCATTCGATTTGGTGGCTTTAGCTTCGATCCATTTGGATACATAGTCGACTGCTACAAGGATGTATTCACATCTAAATGATGGTGGAAATGTGCCCATAAAGTCGATACCCTAAACATCAAAAAATTTGACAATTAAGATTGGGTTCAGAGGTATCATGTCCTTGGCAGTCATTGTACATACCTGTTGGCATCGCAGGCATTGTTTGCAATAGTCTTAGGCATCTTTAAAGAGCGCATGCTAGTAGAATCCACTTTGGAGTACTTTGACCGCAGTTTTCTTACCACTGAAGTGTCCATCACATGCTAATGAATGACAGAATCGAAAAATGATTTTTACCTCATTCTCAAGGACGCATCGTCATATAACTTGGTCAGAACAGTATTTAAAAAGTTTTGATTCTTCCTAGAAGTAGTATTTTACTTGTGAGAAAAACCGATCCTTTTGTTGTTTGGACCAATTGTTTGGGATGCGCCCCACCGCCAAATAGTTGATTATATCTGCATACCAGGGTGGTTGGGTAGTAGTGACCGAGAATAATTGCTCGTCAGGAAACTAGTCTCGTACAGGTACGTGGTCAGTGAGGACTGTATTAGGAGTTGAGAGAGATAATCGACTACAGAATTTTCGGTGCCCTTCTTGTCACGGATCTCTAGATCAAACTCTTAGAGAAGCAGGATCCAATGAATCAAGCGAGGTTTTGTGTCTTTCTTTGCCAGGAGGTGCCTAAGGGCAGCATGGTCAGTGTAGACAATCACCTTAGACCCCAGTAGATACGATCGGAAATTATCCAGCGTAAAAACTACTGCCAATAGCTTTTTTCAGTGGTTGTGTAGTTCAGCTGTGCATCATTCAGAGACTTAATGGAATAGTAAAGGGCGTGAGGGACATTGTTCTCTCTTTGTTCAAGTGCAGCGCCCACAGCATAATCAGAGGCGTCACATATGATTTCGAATGGTATGGCCCAATTCGATGACTACATGATCGGTGTCGAAGATAAAGCATCTTGGAGTTATTCGAAGGCGCGCATATAGTTTTCGTCAAAGTCAAATATGGCCTCCTTAGCGAGAAGATCGCAAAGGGGCATTGAGATTTTTTTAGAAATCATTGATAAATCCTCGTTAGAATCCAGCGTGGCCAAAGAATGAGTGGATCTGTCGCACAGTTGTGGGCAGTTTAAAGATAAGGTCGACTTTAGTTTTATCTACTTCTATTCCCCTTTTGGAGACAATGTGCCCCAACATGATCACTTGTTAGACCATGAAGTGACTTTTCTCCCAACTAAGTACCAAGTTTGTCTCTTAACAGCGTTGAAGCACGAGGGTCAGATTTGAGAGACAGTCTTCAAACGAAGGACTGAACATAGAGAAATCATCCATGAATACTTCAAGGAAGTTTTCTACCATGTCAGAGAAGATGGACATCATGCACCTTCGAAAGGTGGCTGGTGTATTACACAACCCAAAGGGCATACGCCTATAAGCAAATGTGCCAAAAGAGCAGGTGAAGGTTGTCTTCTCTTAGTCTTCAGGGTAAATAGGTACTTGGTTGTAGCCGGAATAGCCATCCAAAAAGCAATAATATCTTTTCCTAGCTAACCGCTCCAGAATTCGATTGATAAAGGGCAAAAGGAAAATGCTCTTTCGTTGTCATGACGTTTAGCTTACGATAGTCGATACAGACTCGCCAACCAGTAGTTGTTCGTGTAGGGACGGATTCTCCTTTGTCCTTTAATACCGTAGTGAGCCCAAATTTTTTTGGTATGACTTGCATGGGGCTCACCCATTTGCTATCTGAGATTGGGTAGATAATACCTGCATCCAATAGTTTAGCTACCTCATGTTTTACAACTTCCTTCATGTTAGGATTTAATAGTCATTGCATTTCGCGTGTATGCTTGGAATCCTCCTCACAATGGATGTGATTCACGTAAACGGATGGATCAATCCCTTTCATGTCAGCCATCGACCACCCTATAGCACCTTTATGGGCTTTTAGAACTGTAGTCAAGTGCTCTTCTTGTTTGAGCGTTAAGTCTGAGAAAATTATGGCTGGCAGGGTGCTAGCGGGTCCAAGGAAGATGTACTTGAGTGAGCTTGGGAGTGGCTTCAGCTCAATTGCAAGCGGGGCTTCTAGGGATGGCATGGCAGGTACGGATGAGAGTGGGGTAGTTCTTTGAAGCGGGACACCCATGGAGGTGTATCTACGTTATTTTCTGTTTCAAGCTCAGCTTTAGTTTCATCAATGATCGGATCAAGCTCTGGAAAGTCTTCTCCAAAATAAGCCAAATAAGCTTCTAGGGGGTTGTCAGTGAAGATGGCAGGAGGGGCATATTGTGTTGCTTCCCCACTGTGGTTGATTACGAAATAATCGACTTCTAATGCAGGATGGTGAGAGTCATGGAAGACATTAAGCCGTAGCTTCATATTGCCAAATGAGATGTCCATAACCTCAGTTTGGCAATTGATGCATGCGTTGGCTGTGGCCAAAAATGGGCGTCCAAGAATAACAGGCGTTTGTCTCCTTGTATTTGTGTCCGGTTCAGTGTCTAGTACTATGAAGTTGACAGGGAACAAGAATTTGTCAACCTTGACTAGTACATCTTCGATTATACCTCGTGGAACTTTGACTGACCAATCTGCCAATTGGAGGATGACAGGGGTCGGTTTCAGCTCTTCGAGACCGAACTTCTTGTATATAGAGTATGGAAGGAGGTTCACGCTAGCTCCTAAGTCCAACAGTGCTCGGTCGATCTGATGATCGCTGACCATACATGAGATAGTTGGGATCCCTGGGTCTTTTAACTTTGGGAGCAAGTCATAGCTTTGGACTGAGCTAATGTGCTATGTTAGAAGCACTTTCTGGGTGGCGCTCGTTTGTGTCTTATGCTTCTGTGTGCATAAATCTTTCAGGAACTTAACGTAAGACGACACTTGTTAGATAGCATCAAGAAGGGGTAGATTTATTTTTACCTGCTTGAAAAATTGAAGCACGTCAGTCATTGGCGGTCCTTCTTGTGTTGGGGTGTTGGTGGTTCTAGGCGTGATAGGTATGGTGCCTTGGGTTATTTTGGTATTTCTGAAGGGGTCATAAGTGCCTCCGCGAATGGATCACTAGGTGGTGGTGCAGTAGCAGGCGTTTATGGATCTGCTTCAGAGTCATCAGACTTGTCCACTATTATCGGGGTAGGTACTTGCTGTACAGATATGGTCCGGGTAATGCTGGAGTCTTGAGACTCCCCGACTTTGGTCGGGGTTGATGTTGGTTGAGGTTTTTCGGGTAATGGCTGGGTTCTAGCTTTTTTCCACTCCTTAAGGTCATCACAACCTTAGCTTGTTCGTGATATACCCCACTGCTATTGGGGTTGTTATCGATGACGTACTGGCCTTTGGGGTTTACCATAGGTTGACTCAGTAGTTTACCGTCCTCTCGGCGGTTTAGTGTAGCAGCTATCTATCCTACCTGTGTTTCCAGCTTAGTGATGGACTGAGAGTGAGAACTCCAAAGTTATGTTTTTACGTCCAAATCCTTCAGGGCTTTCAACACAGTTTCCTCAAAGCCAGGTGCACGAGGAGTTGGGACCGATGCTTATTGTGGGGGACGGTAGGCATGTTGGTTAAATGAGTTGAACGTGGACCTTGGTGCCCAAGTCTATGGTGGGTTCGACTGTTGAGGAAATCCTTGAGTAGCATTGATTTGTTTTTTAACAAAGTCGAGGAATTGTTCGGTTGTAGGACATTTAGTGACATTTTGCGCTGGGTTAGCACACAATGCACAGATTTCTTGGGCACTTGAGGGTGTTAGTTGTGCTACAGGAAGACCAGTGGTCAATAGTATGTCTAGCTTTTTGGTGAGGGGCTTTACTTGGGCCATAAGATCTACACTTTGGTTGACCTCATAAAGTCCTCGAGTCTTCTGCACTATAGTCTTGTTTGGGTGGGATACTGAGGCTTGACGTTGTGTGCTCTCGGTCAATTTTTCGAGGTGAGCCCATGCCTCTATCTCATTAGTCATCATTAATGCACCGCCACATGAAGCGCCGATGTATGGACGATGTTGGGGCAACAGACCTTCGTAGAAGTTCTGCACTAGTTGCCACTTCGGGACTTGATGATAGGGACAGCTCCTAATGAGCTCCTTGAGACGCTCCCATGTTTCGTGGAAAGACTCTCTCTCTTGCTGGGTAAAGTTTGTGATAGCTCGACGAATCTGGTTCGTCTTACCGATCAGGAAGAATTTCTGGAGGAATTCTTGCTAAAGTTTGTCCCATGTGGTTATCGTGTTTGGTTCAATGGATTTAATCCAGTACTTGGCTTTGTCACGAAGAAAGAACGGGAACAACTTCATGTCTACGGCTTCCTCGGTCAAGTTGTTGAGTCTCATGGTGGTGCAGATCTCTAGGAATTGATCTATGTGTTTGTAGGGGTCCTCATTGCTAAGCCCATGCAATATGGGTAATAATTGCAAGAGATTAAGTCTAATCTCGTAATTACCAACCCCGGCATTGTGTGGTGCTAGGCAGGTTACGGACTCATAAGCTGTTGAAATGTAATAATCCATTAGAGCTTTGAGTTGTTCATCAGCCTGGTAAGCCTAATCATTTTGTTAATTGGCCTGCGGAACAACCGGAGGGTTATTTCCATCATCCATGGTGGGTGTGTGAAGAAGTGGGGGGGGTTCGGGGGAAAGGGCTCGGATGGAGGTTTACTGTAAAAGTTCTTTCTATTTCAGGATCGAAGGGTGCTAAGTCGAAAATCAAAGACTGACGACCAAGCATACAATAAAAGTACTGAAATAAACAAGAGCAGAAAACAAATGCTTATATATATATATATATATCTATATATATAACGATAACTGCGGTTGTAATGCCAAGCGATAAGCCACAGCCCCGATCCTCTCCTCCATAGAAAATGGCCCGATATAACACGGTGAGAGCTTACCACTCTTACCGAATCTCATCACCCCTTTTCGTGGAGAAAGTCGCAAGAAAACATGATCACCCACGGTGAACTCCAAAGGTCTCCATCTCCTATTCCCATGAATCTTTTGGCGACTCAACGCCGCAATCAATCTTTGCCGGATAGTCATAACCTTCTTCATCGTCTTCCTGACCATATCAGGCCCCGAAAGGACTGACTCACCCACGTCTGCCCAACAGATAGGCGATCTGCAAGGCCTACCACATAACGCCTCCTAAGGGCCATCTGTATGCTAGACAGATAGTTGTTGTTATAGGCGAACTCAACCAATGGTAGATCATCCTCCCACGAACCCCGAAAATTTGGTACACAAGTTCTTAACATATCCTCTAGGATCTGGATGGTGGGCTCGGACTGCCCATCAGTCTGAGGATGGAATGTCGTACTGAATAGAAGATCTGTCCCCAAAGTTGTCTGTAATTCTCTCTAAAAATGTGAAGCAAATCACGGATCCCGATTGGACACAATAAATATGGGTACCCCATGTAGGCGGACAATCTTGTTGACATAACGATGACCCAAACGGTCCATAGAGTAGGTCAGGAAGATCGGTAGGAAATACGTTGACTTGGTCAACCTATCCACCATAACCTAAATCGTGTCACGGCCCCGTGGTGACCTTGGAAACCCCGTCACAAAATCCATCATCACGTGTTCCCACTTCCGTTCTGATACTGGAACGTGTTGGGGAAAACCTATCGGCCTCTCATACTCCTCCTTCACCTGCTGACGGGTGAGGCACCGTGATATGAACAAAACAACATCCTTCTTCATACATCTCTACCAAAACTATCGACGGAGGTCGTGAAGCATCTTGGTGCTACCTAGGTGCACCACTATCCTCGAATGATGAAACTGTCGAAGTACCTCACCTCGACAAGCCTCAGGCATGAACAACCTTCGGCGAACCTTAAACTGCCATCCTCATGCATGGTCCACTCTGGGGCACCATCGCCAGTGGCCAACTACTCTCTGTGCATAGCACACTCGGCATCTTCCCTCTGGGCGTCTACTACCCGTGTCACCAATGTGGACTGAGAAACTGCTACAAATAAGACTGTACAGTTCTCAGACTCACGAAGCTACAGATCATTCTCACCTACATCACCCATCATCTACCACTCTCGTATTACAATAGAAGCAAGAGAGCTCAGGGACTTCCTGCTTAGGGCATCAGCCACAACGTTGGCCTTACCCGGATGATACTGGAGATCGAAGTCATAATCCCCTAAGAACTCCATCCACCGTCTCCGCCTTATGTTAAGATCCTTCTGTGAGAAAAGATACTTCAAGCTCGTATGATCTGAGAACACCTCGAACTTCTCCCCATAAAGATAATACCTCCAAGTCTTCAAAGCGAAGACAGTGGCTGCCAACTCTGAGTCATGGGTAGGGTAGTTCTTCTCATCGATCTTTAACTGTCGGGATCTATAAGCAACTACATTCACCAACTGCATCAACACGCATCCAAGTTCCTAATGCGAAGCATCACAAAATACTGCATAACTCACCCCATGCTCCGGTATGATCAAGATGGGGGCACTGGTTAGCCTCTTCTTCAACTTCTAAAAAGATGTCTCGCATATGTCATCCTAAATAAACTTGACACCCTTTCGCGTAAGGCGTGCCATTGGCACTACTAACCGGGAGAAATCACTGACAAAGCGGTAGTAATATCCCACAATCCCCATAAAACTTTGAACCTCAAACACTGACTTTGGTTGCTCCTAACCCATAACAGCCTCGGTCTTATATGGGTCCACAAACACCCCGTCGCCCGAAACAACATGCCCAAGGAACTTGACCTCGGATAACCAATACTCGCACTTATCGAATTTCGTTTATAGCTGATGGTCTCTCAACAACTACAAAGATATGAGAAGGTGCTCCTCATGTGCCTCCTCCGATGGCGAGTAGATAAGGATATCGTCTATAAATATAACCACGAACTGGTCCAAGTACTGCTGAAAGACAGGGTTCATGAAGTCCATGAACGTCACAGGAGCATTGGTTAACCTAAAGGGCATGACCACAAACTCAAAGTGACCGTAGCGAGTACGAAACGCGGTCTTCGCTATGTCCTCTTTCCTCACCCGCACCTGATGGTATCTCGATTTCAGATCAATCATAGAGAAAAAGAAAGGCCCTTTCAGTTAATCGAACAATTCATCTATTCAAGGCATAGGGTACTTGTTCTTTACTGTCACCTGGTTCAACTTGCGGTAGTCTATACACAAACGTAGAGAACCGTCCTTCTTTTTGACGAATAACATTGTTGCTCCCCAAGGTGACACGCTGGATCGAATAAACCCCTTACTCTATAATTCCTCAATCTGTACTTTTAACTCGGCAAGCTCGGTAGGAGCAAACCAATAAGAAGGCTTCGAGATGGGGCCCATCCCCAGAAGCAACTCAATCAAAAATTCCACCTCCCACCATGGTGGAAGCTTAAACAGATCCCGTGGAAAGACGTCTAGAAATTCGCAAACCACAGTAGGAAGGTCCAGATGTAAGGACTCATCCCCATCAAGCACAAGCACCGAGGACATGGCACTAAGCCATCTACTACGAGATGAAGGGCATGAAGGTATAGAGCCATCATCGCGGTCCCCTACAAACGAAAAGGCAACTCCCTCGAGTGAACAAACAGTGACCCGACGATGGTCACACTCAATACTCGCTTCAAAGGCTGTCAACCAATCCATACCAAAGATAAGGTCAAAAGAGTTCATATCGAGGACAAGAAAGCTGAAGGATATACACTAGTACGCTATCTCAACTTCTTACCCCCTATATATCAAACTGATCACAATAGGTACCGTTGTTGACATGTACACGTGAACTACCTGATCTAACACCCTGATGTCTAACCCCAAAGAGGATATAAATGCTGATGCTATAAAGGAATGGGACGCTCCTATGTCCATGAGCACCCATGCATAAGATCTATAAACCAGAAAGTTACATTGAATGATAGAAGGTCGAGCAGTGGAATCCTGGACTGTAGTCGCTGAAGATGCAACCGGTGTCGTCGGTGCTGTGCTCGGATCCACCAAACCATATGTCAAGTCCTGGGTATTCCGTGCGGGGGGCCTCACTGACTGGACTAAAGGGGCTCTCCCTCATGTCCTGGAAGCCTGAACTCCGGACTGCTGGTGTGTCTGCACCTGTCCATGACATTCGTGTGTCTGCTAGCCTCGCTGGCCACTCTGTGTACCCTACCCAGTCTGACTCTGAGGACAGTCCGACGGGATGTGCCCAGTATGTCCTCACTGGTAGCAAATGGGTGCCAGCCTCCACGGGCAATCTCTACTCAAATGACATGTCTGGCCACATGTGAAACAACCCCCAGTCGCGGGCTTGTCTGTCCAGTCGATACGGCCAAAGGGGCGGGTCCAGATCGCGCCCTCTACTGTTGTGATCCTGGAGGAGAAGACCAACCTCCTCCAAACTTCCTCTTCTGGGACTGCCATCCTGAAGAAGACTATGCTGCACTCATTGGGACTGGTGGCCGCCCATCGCCACCCCGATGATCCTCTGCCAGCCCATTCTCAAACACAATCGCCATCTCAACCAGATCTGAGTAAACCTTTGTCATGATTTCCAAGACTCTGTTCTTGATAGCAGGGCGCAGACCCTTCTTAAAATGCCTCGTTCGGAGATCCTAGGTGGAAACCATGTCTGGTGCATAGGTAGACAGCATAGAAAACTTAGCCTTATATTCCAGAACTGACATCGAGCCCTGAGTGAGTATCTCAAACTACTCACGGTAAGCGCTCTTCACAGAAGCAGAAAAATATTTCTCCAAAAATACCTTGGCGAAAACCTCCCAGGTACAATCCATAGTGGTCTGAGCAAACTCCCACCACTGATCTACCTCGCTACACAGCTGATAGGTGGCTAACTTCACCTTAATCTCGCTCTCTCGAATATCCAGTGTCTTGAAGATCTGGTTCATCATCCTTAACCAAGATGAGGTGGCATGTGGGTTAGGCTCACACAAAAATAGTGGGCGACCCATCCTCTGGAAATCGCTCATAGCAGCAGTAGCCCTCGGCTCAAGGGCCCTGGCGTTGCCCCTACAATTGCTGTCAAGTGCTTGATAGTGGCCAACATCTCCTAAAAGATCCCAATAGGTTCTACTGGTAGCTGAGGTCCTATACCATGGGTAGTCTCCTCAGTCCTAGATGTATCTCCAACATCGGGTACCACTCCTTCCGTCGGCGCCTCTCTCACATCTGGCACCTCTCCGAACTCTGGCATCTCACCACCCTTTGGTATATCCAGAATACTGCGGCCTCGGTTGCCCCCTCGTCCAGTCGCAAGAGACATAGCTAAGCTACATAAAGATAAGAGGAACAAAGGTTAATTCTAGAACTCAAGCAGCTATCTTATCACATCAAATCACACCCTGATACTCAATCAAAGCAAATACAATCCACATATATAATCTCATCCCTCGGGACAAGTCAACCAACCTCCAAGAACAGTATGTCAAGGAAGTGAGGTGGATCCATGAGTTGGATTTTCACTTGCCTTGGGATCATCTTGGTTTTCATCTTTGGGATTATCCTTAGGTTCATTTCCTTTGAGGTCTAGTTTTTGTACCCCATTTTCAATCAAGTCAAAATCATCATATTGATCAACTTTCTTAGAAAATGGGTTAGACTCATCAAAAACTACATGCATGGACTCTTCTACAACTAGTGTTCTTCTATTATAAACCCTATATGCCTTACTAGTTAATGAATAACCTAGGAATATGGCTTCATCACTTTTAGCATCAAACTTTCCTAGATTAGT
>JAUZSS010370477.1:0-10007 GCA_035668195.1 Sarracenia psittacina
AGTACATGGCGTCTTTGAGGAAGGAGTAAGGGTTGAAGATGACTGGGTTTCCACGCGCCACGTGAGGCGCGTCTGACGTGTCTCGGTAGTTAGTGTGGGCCCCTTGTGTTAAAATGAAGTAAAATGGTGGAACGACCAGCTTGCAACTGGATTTGGACAGCTGGACTATGCATACTCAGCTGGAAGCCAAGTTCTGATGAAAGGCGGGAATTTTGCCGCCTAAACCGAACGGTTTTTGTGGGCCAGGGGAGGTATTATTTGGAATGGATTTTTGGGCTCCGGATGGGACAGCTGGGTTTTGTGGGCCAAGGGAGTATTAATATTTTAGGCTCCGGATTGGCCCAATGTGTTTAATGGGCCGGTTTGATTTTTTTTTTTTGGACCTGCGTGATGGTGTTAGCGGATTAGATAAGTGGGGCTTCCTGGATTAAAGTGAATTTTGGATCTGGACTTGAATTTGATGCTCCTCAGTTGTTCTTTCAGTTTCTTTCTTTGCCCGAGAGGTGTTCGAGCTCACGAGTATTGGAGTGAAGATAAGCTCGATGGATTTCCGAGTGTTGGTTCTCTTGCGAGAGAACATTTTCTTTGGCTTCTCACTTATGGGCTTCCTGTTTCTTGTCATGGTGAAGTGAAGGATCTTATCGGGCATCTGAAGAGTTATTGATTTGAGATCAATTGTAATTCCCCCGTGCGCTACGAGAGGTCGCAAAGATATCTGGTGCCGCTTTCGATGGTATCTCCGGCGTGCATGAATTGACTTAGTTGTTTAGTGTGCTTCGTTGTGTAATGTGCTTAGTGGTGTTTGTTTGTGTTATTTTCGTTCTCTTTTGGGTATGAGATAGTGAGGGTTTTCTTATGGATTGTAAAGCCTGGGGAATGCCCCTTGTAAACTTGTAATTATTTTTTCTTTTTTTTTTTATATCCTACTTACCTTACCCAAAAAAAAAAAAAAACCCTATCATAAAGAGATGAATAGTACCCTCATAATAAGAAGGTAAATCCAAAATATTTGGACCTCCAGATATGTGCACAAAGCTTAGTCTCGTTAACCAAGAGGTACATGCGTGACCTCATACCCTATTTTAAAACCCAAAGCGAAAACATGGTTGAAACACACTTTTAATGTTTATGTGTGATAATTGTGATTGACAAAAAGTGTATAGATAATAATCATTATTATTTTTTTGTTATTGAAAGGGATGCAAGAACGATGACTTACACCGAACATAGGTGGTTACTCACACAGAGTAATGACTTATACCTACAACAAGCGATCATTCAAATGCAGAACTAGAAAAGGGAAAGAATCTTAAGGTAAACCACAAACGTGGGTCAATCAAGATCATGAACTGTAAAGTCATAACCGAATGACTAGAAATAAGACCAACATGTGACTTAAAAGTGTCAAGCTTCTAATGAGTGTGTGCAAAGAGTGAGATATCATGACTATTAACTTATAGTATAAACACAAGCATAATTACATATGAAGAAAGAAATTCGAAATTACATGAAAATTCAACAAATAATTTTTCTTGGAAAGAGTAATAGTCATCTCATATCACATTATGTCTACAATAAGCATGTCAAGCACACAAGCATGCAAAGGTTAAAAAATAAAGAGAAAAAATAAAAAGATAGATAATATTTCTCACAACAACTCAAGATGGTACATAAGGAGATACAAACAAGAGGGACATAGAGGCGTCAAACCATATAACGTAGAGACAAGACCCGAGGACATCCTAGGGCATGTTCAAATGCATGAACTAGCTCACTGTGTAAACTTGGCATGGAAAGTGCTGGCAAAGATATCATGCAGGTCTGGAAATGGGCTCTAGCAAAATGTCATATTGATTATTGGGCCCCTTCTTGGAAGGATTGGATTGGTTGGCTTGGAGATCATTTTAATGGTAAATCACTTAAAGCTAGTATAATTAAACTACTGCTGTCTGTAGCCGTTTACTACCTTTCGAATGAGAGGAATGCTCGCAAATTTAAGATAAAAAGCAGGTCCGTGTGAGAGTTGATCTGTGTCATTGAATCCGTGGTGAGAGGGAGGCTAGCGATTAAAAGGAGAGTTCCAAGATCTGCTGAAAATATGGATTTCCAATCTAATTGGGGACTTACTACAAATATTTTCAACAAGGGGCATATTTTAATCTTGTAAATTTATTATATATTTTCGTTGCTCTCAGGTCCATTTTGGCTAGTAAAGAGAAGGACCCGCAGGGATTGGCGCAAATGACTCCCGGTCCTTACTATTTTGGCCTTCGGGGATCTAGTGTGGGTGTTCTTTTGGCTTGCCTTAGGAGGAATGCTTCTGTTTTGACTCGTCTGGCTCCTGGCTTAAGGAGTACTTGGGTACTTGGAGGTTCTTTTTTTGTTTTTCTTCGATGTTTCACCTAGCTATGGTGGGTTGTACATAGCAAACCTTTCTTTTGTTAAGTGCCTTCCCCTTACGGCCTATGTAAGGGACGTGTGTGTGAGTTTTGGGTGTGTGTGTTGATGGTTAGTATTTTAGTTATTGGAATGGATTGGGATTCCTTTTTCATATTTTCCTCTTGGCTTATATGTCTAGGAATCTGAATCTCATTTCTATAATTTGCTATATTTCTGGTTCGGGATGTGGTTTTATCTTATTTGCAAGGCTTGGAATTTTGGTTTCTTGGATGCTTGGAAACTCCTTTCCTTGCTTTGGGTGGTGTAGTGTCCAGGAGGTTCCAGTTATCCGGAAGTGCCTCTGGATTCTTTGATGATGCTGAACTTTAATTGATGATACAAGCTTATCTGGCCAGTATAGCTTGGGCCGAAATGTTTATACAGCTGTTTGGCAATTGGGTTTTGAATACATATGTGATGAGCTTTGTTTCTGGTGTACATAAGTTAGTTTTATTTCTTTCTTGTTTTTCCCTTTAGGTAATTTGTGTGGCTTTCTTTTGGGTAGTAAGGCCTGGGGAATGCCCCTTGTACATTTGTAAGTTTCCTTTTTTTTTTTTTATAAAACACTTAATTACCCAAAAAAAAGATATCATGCATGCATCCTTTCGGTCTGGTACGTTCCACGGCCAAAACTCTGTGGAGTCGGTATGGTTTTGTTGATGTTACTGGGATGGAGAAGGGATTATATGTCTTTAAATTCAAGGATGTTGAGTATATGGAAACTGAAATGGACAAGGGTCTATGGCATTTCTCTGGCAAGCTTCTCATTCATAGGAAATAGAGGAGGTAATTTAAATTTACTAAGGATACAATTGTCAAGATCCCGGTTTGGATAAAACTAATTGATCTCCCCTTAGAATTTTGGATGGAAAAATGCCTTAGTAAGATTGCAAGCTCTCTGGGGAATCTTCTTTACATGGATAGGGCCACTGCTTCGAAAAAGAGGATCTCCTATGCTCGTGTGTGTGCTGAAGTTGAGGCTACTAAGCCCCTAAAAATTCTTTGACTGTTAGATGCGGGGAAGGATTTGCAGAGATTGGAGTAGAGTACCAGAGTCTCCCATCTATTTTCTCTTCTTGTAAAGATTTTTTGCATGCCACTGAGAAATGTAAAGCAAAGAAGCCAGAGGAGGAAAGTGACGGATGGATTAAAGCAGGCAAGGGAAAGGGGAAGGCTTCAGAGGTTCAGAGTGGGGGTCATGTTTCAGAACACCCTTCTACATCCTGTCTTCAACTAGAGAAGGGCACTACTCAGCAAATTGGTGAGGCAGAAGGGAATGAAACAAGTCTGGAGGAAATAACTGCTCAAGAAGTGAATATAGTGCAGAAAACAAAGGACCCAGTGGAGAAGAAGGACCAGACAACCGTACATTGCCAGATAGCCAATCCCTCGGATTCAGAGGAAGAAGCTCTATGTATAGAAGGTGGTGTAATGGATATCATCATTGATGATTTTCACATGCCCGTGGTTAGCCCCAAAGGCCCTCCAGACAAGAAGAACAGTAGCAGCAAGAAGAAGAAGAAGAGGTAACGTTTATGGCTAAATTATTTTCATGGAACATTGTGGGGATAAATAGTTTTTTGAAGCAAGATGAACTGAGAACTTTTGTTTTCAATTCTCAGTATCATATTTTTGCATTAAATGAAACTAGGTTTAATTCGGTCAACTCCCAACCCATTTTTGATAAACTTTTGCCGGGTTGGAAGCTTGCCCACAACTATGATTTTGCAAGATTAGGTCGCATATGGGTATGTTGGGATACTATTTTTGTAAATGTATCTATTTTGGAATCTGGGGATGAATGGGTTCATAGCTCGGTTACTTTTTTGGAGGAAAAACATGTGGTTGGAATTACTTTTCTTTATGGTTCGAATTGTTCTAAAGAAAGAGAAAGTTAATGGAAGAAATTGGTATCTCTTAGCCCTCATCTCTCAGCAATGTCGTGGTTGGTTATGGGGGAATTTAATGCGATTCGGGTCCCTAAAGAAAGATTTGGGGGTAGTAATTCATGGCCTTCGTATATGGAGGATTTGAATGAATGCATATATGAAGTTGAATTGGAAGACCTATGCTATAGTGGGATCTATTTTACCTGGGCCAACAATCAGAAAGGGGATTAGTTTATCAAATCAAAGATTGAAAGACCTGTAGTTAATGAAGCGTGGATCAAAGAATTCCAGAGATCCCATGCCCTTTTCAGTCCTCCGGGCATCTTGGATCATTCTCGGATTGAAGTTACTTTGTGTGTTGAGGGACCTAAGTCCCAAAAACACTTTAAGTATTTTGATTAATGGGGGAAAATTCCTATGTTTCTCCCATTGGTTCAAAATGCTTGGTAGTCATATGTGGAAAGATTTCATATGTATAGAGTTTGTCAAAAGCTTAGACTTTTTAAGTCTAAACTCAAAAAACTAAACAGGGATGCATTTAGTGACCTGCCTAATAAGGTATTGGAAGTAAAACAGGCCCTTGAAGTAGTACAGCTACAATTGGACAATACACCAGGTTCTGAGGAGGTTCGGCTAGAGGAAAGGGAGGCCTATAGTAAATTGGTGGAATTAAAATTAGCGCAAGAAAGTCTTTATAGACAAAAATCCTGAATTCATTAGCTAAAATTGGGGGACCAAACTACCAAGTTTTTCTTCAAGTTCATCAATTTTCAGAGGAAAAAATTCAGAATTGTTTCTATTACATGTGATGATGGGGTTATTTATGAATCCAAGGAAGAAATAGCCAAACACATTGTCGACTATTACCATGGCTTTCTTAAAACAACCAAACCTTTGAAAGGAGATGCGCAGGAAAGAATTGCTGCAATAATTACAAAAAAACTTCCCATGGGTAGTGCAGAATTTATGATTCGAGAGTTAACCAAAGTGGGAATCAAAGATACAATGTGGTCACTAAAGGCTAATAAAGCCCTGGGCCCAGACGGATACTCAGCAGGGTTTTTCAAAGAGGCCTGGGAAGTGGTGGGTGAGGAGGTTAGAAAAGCTATAAAAAGTATCTTCGTTTCGGGTAGACTGTTAAGGGAGGAAAATAATATTTTTTTTTGGATGAATTAACTAGAACATAAAAAAAAAGAAAAAATATTTACAGATTTACAAGGGGCATACCCCAGGCCTTACAACCCAAGATAAACCCTCTACCTCCAAACCTACTCAAAAAACCAACAAAACTACTAAGAGTGTTACTAACACTCTAACCGAAATATATCAAGTCATACCAGGGCTGACACAAAATAACCACGAAAAAACATTACAATTATAAAGCAACTAGCAACCTAAGTCAGCAAAACGAGAGCTTCTCTCTCTAGAATGCTCTCCCCCAGGCGATTATGGTGTTTCTAGTGGCCTCGGCTTTAGACGCGATGGTTCCCTCTGGATTTCTGGGTATGATGTTGGATGCAATCGAAAGGCTCCAGTCTGGAGTCCACGAATCGTGTCCTCCATGGAGATTGTCAGCTACGGTTGTTAGGGTGTGTTTTGACGAAGGTGGTTGTTAAGGTACGATTGCTAAGGTCCGGTCCTGACTTGTTTAGGAAGATCTCATTTTGGATTTCTTAGCTGTCCTTTACTTGGTAGATTCTTACGGTTTCATACTGTTTTGGTGTTGTTGCGCATGGTACTCTGTTCTGGTCTTGATGGTGTTTCATAGTTGATTTTAAAGTTTCATCTGGTCGTTACCTCTTGTATCTATTGTCGAGTTTCAAGTTTTTGAGTTAATCTTTATGAAACTTCTGATGTAAGAGTTGGGTGAGTCTGTGAAAATGGCGGAGGTTTTCTTCCGAAGAAGATGGAATTGTACACGCGATCTGTTCAGCGATGGTTTTTCCGCCATCCGTTTTGCTACCTCAGGTTTTGATGAAGTTGTTGTTTTAACAAGATGTACTTGATCTGAAACCAGTAACTGGTTTTCGGATCTGTTTATTAGAAACTTTTGTGTTTCGGATGGATGAGCTTTAGAGATCACTTGAAGTTGTTGGCTGATTCTAATGGTGGGCATACCAGTCTTAGGAAGAAAGATGCTCTGGGTTTGCTCTTGCAGGTGGGAAAATCAACTCTCTGGTTCTCCGGTGGAGAAATCACTGGTTCAGAGATTGTTGGTTTCATCAATGTGCTTAGCTTTCAGTGGATGAGGAAGACGAGTCCTGCACACGCGCTTAAGGTGCGTTTTTGCTGCTGGCTGCAATAGCAATAAAAGTGATGATGCTTTGTACTAGTTAGCAGGTGTAGGTACAGTTCTTTATCCAATGGGTTTCAATATTGGAGGGAGATTTGGTGCCTTTGTCCGGAGTGCATAGGTGTCGCCTAGTGGTTGCTTTTTTTGGGCGGGCTTTAATTTGCCGCCTAAAGAATGGATGGAATACAGCTGGTGGTTGGTCGGAGGAGCAGGTTTTATTTGGACGGGATCCGAAATTTGGATTTAAGTGATCAGGTGGACTATGACAGTGGGCGGGGATTTTGCCGCTCCATTAGCTAAGATTTTTCCGGTTTGTTTGGCTACAGCTGGCGTTGGGCTGAAAGTGGATCCATTAATTTGTCCATGCTGGGTCTTCTTTGCGGAATTAGATCTCTTTTGGCCCATTAATCTTTTGGGCTTACTGGTGGACTTTGTTTTCTTAAGGTGTTGGAATTTGGTTGGGATTGGGCCGCATATATATGGGCCTAAGTAAATGTTGGGCCTTGGTTGTTTAAAGGGTGGATTATGATTATATTTGGCCCATTTTTTGGGCTCTCTGGTGGATTATGATCTATTAAGCTATTGGAATGTTGATTATCTTTTAGTGGTATGGTATCCTCCGGGAAGCTCCTCAGTTGTTCCTTCCAGTTTCTTTCTTCGTCCGAGAGGGGTTCGGTCTCTCATGAGTATTGGAGTGAAGATGAGCTCGATGGATTTCCGAGTGTTGGTTCCCTTGCGAGAGAACTTTTTCTTTGGCTTCTTACTTGTGGGTTTCCTGATGCTTGTCCGGTGAAGTGAAGGATCTTCTTAGACCTCTGAGGAGTTATCGATTTGCGTACGGTCGTAATTCCCCGTGCGCGTGGAATTATTTTTGGCGGGACCCTCTCAAGGCGTTTGGGTAGTTCATGTTCCGGATGGTTATTTTGAGACCGAGAATCTTTTAGTTTTTTTGTATTTCCATCCTCTGGGGCGCTCCTCGTGGATTTTGCTGACAGAGCCTCTCATGTTTAGGGTTGATTCGTCCCTTGCTTGGCAAATTCTGGTTTCAGGTTTAGGCGTCCCTTAGTAGAAGTGTGCTTCCCCTTATCTTTTCCTCTCCAGTGTCTGGGGTGTGTGACTATCACTGTGGGGGAGAGCCCTCTTTGGAACGGGTTATCAGGTGCTGTCTCTAGGAGGTGGCCTCTGTTCCCCTAGTAGAGGCGTGCTTAGTTTCGCTTTGGAATGGATGTACGCGTTGATCAGGGCCTCTATCTGCTCTGTTTTGGGATTGTCTCCCTGGCTGGGATTTCTCTAGCACAGGATCTATCTCGAGGTGGTGCCCCTGACAGTTTGTTTTCAGGGAGTTTTGTTGACTTAGGGTTCAGTTTCCTTTAGTTGAGGCTTCATAGCTATGGCTGTCATTTGCTAGTTGCTTTGAAAATTGTAATGTTTTTTGGTTATTTTGCGTAAGCCCCTGGAATTACTTGATGTATTTTTGGTAAGAGTGTTAGTAACACTCTTAGTAGCTTTGTCTGGTTTTCTTTAGTAGGTTTTGAGGTAGAGGGTTTATCTTGGGTTGTAAGGCCTGGGGTATGCCCCTTGTAAATCTATAAATATTTTTTTTTCTTTCTTTTATGTCCTAGTTAATTCATCCAAAAAAAAAAAGACATGATCTTTTCTTAAGAACTTCATTTTCCATTTTCCATTAGCTTAAGACATGACTTCAGGCATTCTTTGGAGCTTCCTTGCTTCAATATAGAAGCCGATCCATGTCTTCTTTGTGACTTTTGTTGTTTCTTGGTCTTCAATATAAAAGATTTGGCTTGAGAATACTTTCTCAAGTACTAGAAAATATTTACAATAACAAATTAAGGTGTTGTTATAATCAAAACTAAAATACTGCTTAATTGAAAAAACCTTTAGGCTAACAATCTTCTCCTTTTTGATTATGACAACTTTTGATTTGTAAAAAGAGAATGCAACATCATATATTAAGCACATATGAAAACTGGTCAACACTTTTCTCATCTTAAATAGATCACATATATAAGCAGATCACATATTCAAATATGCAAATCAAATATTAAGCACATATGAAAAGTGGTCAACACTTTTCTCATCTTAAATAGATCACATATATAAGCAGATCAAATAGATAAGCAAATATGTAAATCAAAACACTTCTCCCCCTTTGTCATGACAAAAAGGAAAGGGAAGAAATAAGATAAAGCATAAGACAAAAATATGTGAAGGGCATTGAGTAAGAAGGAAAAGATTCTCCCCCTTTGTAAAGGAAATTTAGCAGAATTCAATGAAAAAGAATCTTCTTTCTTGTGAAAGTAATATGAGATATGTTGCTATGCTCTATTTGATCTTATCTCTTTTTGTTACATAAATTTAGATCATGATCATAAAGAAATGTTTTTTTTAATTGTGGCAGAAATAAGCATATTGAGTTCAAACAATCAAGGTTAATTTGAAAAGCAACGTCAAATTTTGGAACATTTTACTTTTCCATTTTCTTATAATAGGAGTGCAGGACAATGCTTTTTCTTTTGTAAGATTAAAGGGTGTTAAAAGGATTAGCTCCCCCTTGCAAAGTTAGTTGAATGACCATCAAAGGATTTTTCAAGATGTTGTTCAAAGGTCATGGAGTATGACAAATAATCTTAATATTATCTTTTTAAAAAACAAGTTATTGTTATAAAAAAAACTTTCAAAGAGTTGGCCCAAACACATGTTCATATCAAGTTTTAACTTATCATCTTCATTGAGAATGTGATGATTAAATGAGCATAGAGATAATGCAAGATACGTTAGTTAAGAAATCAATTGCAAATAGGAAAAATGTTTATCTAAAAAGAATGATTTTCTCATTTTCTGTTGAAGACAGAACATAGAGAGGAGACATACATATATAACAGGATGAGAGATTGATTACAACTTCCCATGACTGTTACAACTATATGAGGAGCATTAGAATAATGCAAGGTCACATAACAAGCAATCATGTTGGGCATACAAGGTATATCAGAAATTATCAAGGATTTTATATTTTCCTTCTGAGTGATGTAGGATATGCATGTCTAATTATCAATATAAAATGTTTTGATATTCAAGCGTTTAGAAAAATATATGACTCAAATGAAATTTTGAGAGCATGGAATCTTATTTTCAGAGGAACTAACGTGTGTGCGACTCTAGGTGCGCACTGTGTGCGATTTTGGCGGAGGTCAGGGGAACGCCCTTGGGCATTTTCGCTGAGGAAATTTTGATGAATCGATCAAAGAATCAGGTGAAGAACTCAAAGATTAGGTGTTCTGGGAATAATTTCCAAGCTCTGTCGAGTCTCCATGAGGGCTATGAGGAGAGCTTTCCATCCTTAGATGGGGTGGAAAAGAGGTTTT
>JAUZSS010371581.1:0-15086 GCA_035668195.1 Sarracenia psittacina
ACGCTATGCTCCAGATAGGGTATGCCTTGATAAAATTGAAATCTATTTTTCTTAGATATCCATTTCGGTCTTGTCACAATAGGATTTAATCTGATTCGAAGCTAAGTAAAGTAGGAATTATATCGAAACTAGATTAACAAAGAACGGTGGATTCAAACCTTGAGGTGGAACCCTTCTCATAAATTATCTTATTTGTCATTTTAATTATTATTTGTTTTTACTTGCTAAAAACCATTTTCCAAACAAATCCAAGATTTACTCATTTTCCTAAATTAAATATTTTAAATATTTTCTTGAACAAAGTAACTCATTTCCCTGTGGAATCGACCCTGGACTTACTATTTACTACCCTGTTTGTAGTAAATCTTGGTTACATAAATAAAATAAATAGTAGTCCACCTGCGGTTAATGACTAAGCAAAATACTTTCTTCTTTCTTAAAAAAAAAGAGCTGTTACGCGTGGCTAACCTACTAAGGGACGAATGGGAATGAGGAACATGAGTTTTTTTCGGGGAACTATCAGTCATGGGTTCCTTTCCGTGGGAGGTTGATGCTACTGGATCCTTCCCAAGGTCATCAACCAAGGAGGAGTCAGCTCAAGGAGGGGAGGAAAGAGATAGTTCTTTTATTTTCCAAGATCTGTTTGCCAAAGATCTTGGTTGCTTCCTTTGGTTGAGATCCACGAGTTTTATCCCTTGGAAATTAGTGTCCGGAGTAGGAGATACAGGGGTGGATGTGGATGGCCTGACAAATTTGATCTTTTTGGAGTCACAGTGAGAAGATTTAGACAACGAAGGAGGGTCTAGATATCCAAGACCACTACAGTCGCGGAAAGAGCGGGAGAGCTCTGTGATTCTAGAGTCTGCCTCGCTTCTCTTCATCATGGAAGAGAGCTCTACTAGATCCGTCTCAAGGAAGAGGATGTTAAACTTAGAGTCTGTTAACTCTTATAGGTGTTTTAATCTCTCTTCCTTCAAGAATGAGAGATTGTTGATGAGATTCCTTTGATACTCGTTAAGTATGACTATCTCATGATCACGAGCGGTGACATCACCTTATAGCGCATTCCTCTCACTTTTAAGGGAGATATAATCCTCTTTCAATTTTTTATACTCCTCCTTGAGTTTGAGACATTGTTCTATAGGATTCCCATAGGTTTCCTGGGCGGAGTTTAACTCATTTACGTCCTCATCTCTTCTACTTCTAACATTTTCACTTGTCTCATATGATGACTCAACTGGTAGAGGAGTCTCATCTATGGGACCAATAGAAGAATTGATTCAGATAAAGGAGTCACAAGTGCTTAAGGTGGACACGAAGATGGCGTATTTGGATTTTGCATCCTTGTCACTAGACATGGTGTGGCCTTTAGTATCAGCTTCTATCTCCCCCTCACTATCGTCGTTCCAAATGACGATAAAGCTCTTTTTCTCCTTCCTTTTGGGGAGATTGGCACATTTAGACCTAACATGACCAAAACCTTGACATAACATTAGATGTCTTGAGGTTTGTTTAAGCTAGATGAGGGGTTAGCATGACTTTGATCATTCTCACTAAGAGAGGAGTTTCTTGAAGTGGCAAATGATCTGGGCTCGATTGGTTCGAGGTTTCTTCCCTAAATTTAACGAATTTGTGAAGTTTTTTCTCAAGTAGGGCAAGGTCCTCTTCGTCAATATTGACAGACTCGTCGTTCCCATCCGTTGGGTTGGGATGAGCGGATCTCTAGTCCATACCCTTACCGGAGTTGGAAGGGATACCATAGAAGGTGAGATGGTTAAACTCGTTGGTTTGAAGTTTGCCTACTAGCTCTTCAACTTTGAGGAAGTCCACGTTGTTACTCTTATCGATGGCGGTAACCTTGGTTTTAAAATTCTCGGGGAGGGACCTACGGCTCAAGACCTTGGAGGAGGTGAGGGGTTCGCCTAAAGCGAAGAAAGAATTAACAATCTCACTAAGGTTGGTGTAGAAGTAGTCAAATAACTCACTATCAGGCATTCTGAGTTCTTCGAACTTAGTTATCAACATTTGAAGTTTGGATGTCATGACAATTTGGGTTCCTTCATGAGTAAGTTGGAGAATGTCCCGGGCTTCTTTCGCTGTCTCACATTGTGAAATTCTGGAGAATTCACTGGAACTCAGGGTGTTATGTATTGCGTCAAGTGCTTTATAATTGTACTCAGCATTAGAGTTGTCTTCTGCCATCCATTCAGATTCAGTTTTGACCCGAAGTTCATGAGTGGTGGCATCTTCAGTTTTTGGCAACTCATATCCATGCACAACGAACCTCCAAACACGTATCTCTGTTGAATTAAGGAAAGCTCTCATTCTAGCTTTCCTGTAGGGATAGTTTGAGCAATCAAAACGCGGCGTTCGAGTTACAGAAAGACCCTCTCTTTCTAACTCGGGGTTCATGGTAGCTATGGGATTTACTCAGGTAGATAAACCTAAATGTGAGAACTAGGCTCTGATACCAATTGAAATTATAGCTACCAACCACTTGTATAAACTTAAAGGGGGGTGAATAGGTTTATAACCATTGTTCACAAATATTAACCAGACAGATTTACTAATTAAAATTTTTGTCCTAGGAGTCTAATAAGTTACCATTAACAAAGTGGATAAAAGAACCATAAGCTAATACCAACAACCATAAAAAGATGTACACACAATATAACGTGGAAACCCTAGGAAAAGTATCCCCGGGATGAAAGCCATGGCACTAAACACAACTTATATATTACTACGAATCAATAAGGTTATCAAAACATAAGAAAAGGACTTATACCCATCTACCCATGGATGCCTAATTCGGATGTTGTTGACACAAATGACCCCGGCTCCTTCCTTGATCCCACAGTGTCCACGGGAGCCACTCCTGATCTCCGTATCAATGACGAATCTGAGATACCTGGGCCAAGATGTTTGTGTAGTGGGTAAGGTGTGTGTATGATATGGTTGATGGATGGATAATACAAGATATCAATAAACACAATCCATAGGAGGTGTTTAAGATATCTCAATAAACTTCAAACTATGCTTCAATGGTGATATAAAAGTATAAGGATGAAGGGGAGGCCAAGAGAAAAGCTCGAGATGAGGGGAGGTACCAGCAAGAAGTCTCAAACATAAGGCTAAATCCTAGCTAGCGTTAAGCTGTGTATTTATAGAGAAATAAAACGGTGCTAGGACGCTCTTCGAGCGCGCCATAGGCGCTATAATGTGCAGGAGCGCTCCTTCGAGTGCTGTTACAGATGGTAGGCTTTCTTTACCCAAGACAATGAGAGACGTTAGGGTTTTACTGCTGAGCTCGATCGCTCTTCCGGCGCGCCGCTGGCACTAGAAAAACCTAACTGTTGCAATGAGAATACGAGACATTAAGCAAGTCTGCTAGAGCTCTCTATGGGCTCTCTTCGAGCGCTTCAATATCCTAACTCTCGTCAAGAATGAATTAAGACATTTAATCAGGGGTGCTCGAGCTCTCTATGGGCTCTCTTCAGGCACTCTAATGTCTCAACTCTCGACTTATCCAGAAAGGCATAAATACGTATATGCTGCTCGATGTCACTCGAGCGCTCTATGAATGCTCGAAGGTGCTGTAAGGAGTTTGAGTTCCTTCGAACGCCTGTGCCTAGAATTCATGGTAAGTCATGAATTCTCTAAGGCAACATAAAACATAAATTACCCTATTTGTTATATGAAATGAATGTATATGGGTGTGTGTATGTGAGTACCATATACCTGTAAGGATCGGAGTAGGCTTGCTGAATGTGAGCAGGACAAAAGACCTAGACACAAACACCCAAAAACCCTAAATCCAGAATAAAGGTACATACACAATGGTGTTGTTTTACTAAACCCGAGAATAGCCAATATACTAACTGGTAGTTTGATTAGAAAAGAAGTATCTTTTAAGTTTTGGTTATGAAAGATAGATACCCCTATTATGTGTGATGTAGAACTTGCGGATATTAGGTCCTAGTAATGTGATGTTGATTATCCTATTTGCAGGACTCTTGTTAGTCTTGAAAATGTGAATTGTTGAGACATGTAAAGTAATGAAAGTACATTAGCCAATTTGAATTATATTCTATTTGGATGAGTTAATTATGTGATCCTTGTGACGGTATATTTACGGATTGAGGTTATCTACATGAAATTGGACTATGTTGGAATCCAAATCAATGAAAACCTTTTTAAGTCATGTTAGTGTTTAGTCGAAGAAATTGTACATGCATAGATCCACTTATACTTGCCTCTACATTCGGTGATTGAGTATATGATTAGATGAGGAGCTATTAAGGGGTTATTGCCTATTCTTACAAGGGGTCTATGTGATTAACAATTGAGACTAAAGGTGTGAAATTTGGATATGTGTGGACCCAAATTTTGGAAAATGCACCAATGATGTATATGGATTTGGTTGAGATGATTGAGGGTTCGTAAGCCAATACAAGTTTACCTTTGTTTTCAGTTATAACACAAACGTTATTTTGAACGTGAGTGGTATGCTTGGATTGGCTTATGGATCGTTGATGGGCTGACCTTGCCCTCAACCTTCGGGTTGTAAAATAGTTGCATCACTTGTTGACGAGTGGGACTTGCCCTCAACCTTCGGCTTGTAAAATAGTTGCATCATTGATGGGTGGGCCTTGCCCTCAACCTTCGGGATGTAAAATAGTTGCATCGGATTGTTGACAGGCCAGTCGTGCCTTCAAACCTTGGGATTTGTAAAAGCCTGCATTGTTTGAGTTCTGATAATGGGATAGTGAACATAAGTTCACACCTTTTTTTGACTAAGATTTTAATGTGATTCACCTTTTATGAGATTTGTCTAAAACCTTTACTGTATAACCAAACTTTGAACGTGGGATTGTGGTATAGATTTGAAGTGACAAAACGTTTTACTTGCAATGCGGTTATTTTCTTTTATTTGAAAAACAGGCATGTGATACTTATTTTTAAAAAAGAGTAGTATGTTACTTTTATGCTTAAAACCTGTACTTATCACAGGCCAACCTTGCATATCATGAACTTCGTTTACTTTTTCTATTATCCTACTACTTGGTCTCAGTCCGTGTGTTTAAAATTTTTCAGGTTGATCTGTTAAAGATTGTATATCAAAACAAGGACATGAAAGCATATGGATTTGCATTGCATCTACCTCCTTCATTTTAGACATTTCCATTCTGTACAGATGAATGTACATTAATTTACTTTTCAGCTCTGTACTTGGATAACTGTATGGCCACAACGCTCAGTTCATATAGTGCATGCATGTGAGGAATCGTTGGGTAAGTAGATTTATTTTTCGTTGGTTGGGTTTGAAGTAGTTTGGTAGATGCCGTGGATTGGCTTTATTATCGCTTAGATTAGCATTGTTTAGTTATGCCTTGGATGGGCTTATGTTGTAGTTATTACATGCCTTGGATGGCCATATATATATATATATATATATATATATATATATATATTGCTATTGGGTTGTCATTTTTCTCGTTTACAGGTCTTTGCCAACATTATCCGTTTCAGGATTGTCCAAAAATAGGGGAAATTCTGCCAAAATTTTTCAAAAAGAGTTAGAATATTTTCAATGCTTTTGAGATTTCTTGAAAAACAGACGTTTTATTGTTTTAAATGGATATTTTTAAGAAATAAAGATTCAGCATAAGTTTGGGTTTTTGTAATTATTAGAGTTCTTATTATTTTTCGAGGTCATGACGTTACAATTCTCGTGTCGTATTTTTTTTTTTTGGTGATGAGCCATGTGCTGCCAGGTGCGTATGGACGGAATGCTTGGCACGAGGTAACATGGATGTGAACATAGTCAACGAGAGCATAATGGTAGCGTGATGTGATGTGACCCTTCGAGATAGAGGTCATGTTAGAGTGTTTTCTCATTTTAAGATATACTCATCATGGTTGTGTCGACGTTCTATCGTCTTCAATAACCGATTTTGGGTTGGTGTGATGTGGTAGTAGTGCACGTTTGTGGAACACCTCCATTTGAGAGTGAGCATTGTGCACCGATTTTGAGAATCGATGAGTGATTGATGGGTCTAATACCTTGTCAAGACATAGTGGCCACGATGTTGCCTGGATGCCCTTGGTGAGTCATTTGGGTTTTGTGGGAAGAAGATAGGATGCCACTATCATGATGATGGATCCTACTGAGAGATCCCTCTATGGAGGATGTGTGTGATAGTACTAGTGGTATGGTTGGTATGATCATAGTCAGTAGGGCTACAGTTGTGTATGACCTAATAATCGTCAGGATGATTAGCACTTGTGGGGTGGAGACTTTTCCCCTAATGAGAGTGGAGGCACACGGTTTGGAGGCTAGAAGGCCAACCATGTTGGTTTCTTTTTTGTGGCGGCGTGGTCGCTTGAGGTGCCTTTCCTTGGTGGTTGGTAGGTGCGGTGTACGTCGCTGGTGTGTGACTCATGCAATTGCATTGAGTTGAATTATTTACCCATGGGATGGTTTATTTAGTTTCCTTTTGAGCACGTATCGATTGTGACCATCGATGGGTCACCATCTGTACCCCTGGGGGGAGAGTCATTCTTCTTCGTGGGAGATCGAGATGATGGTTCAATACCATCAGGTTATTCTCTTGGTGATGGGTTTGTTAGTTCTTTGTTTTCGGCCCTTACTTTTGATAGAGCAAGGTGCTCAGAGTTCGTGGAGGACATGAGGAGTTCTTTATTTTCGACCCTTACCATTGTTGGAGCATGGGAACCTCTTGGTGGGTTTCTTCGGGATGTGAGACATGAGAAGTTCGTGGAGGACTCAGATGATATAGTTAAGTGGCTATGGGGTAGTGATCTTCACATCCTTTTGGGATTCGGCTTGGTGCCTCGTGCACACTTGTGGTCAACCGTTGGCCTAGTGGTAGGCACTTGCATGGTATGATTGACTTGATAGTCGGGAGTATGTTGGGGGGGACACTCAGTTTGGTTTGGTGTATGTATGGATTGAGGCTTTGTAGATAGTCAGAGACTTTGTATAGTGAGGCACGATGATGCTTATTGACAGTTGAATGATGATTAGTAAATAGGCAGTTGTCAAGAGCTGGTTGTTAGCTCTCCTTAGACCCCGTCGGGATTGAGAATTTTCGGTTCAATACCATATGAAGGTCTTTTGATGATGCTTGTGAGTAGGAGATAGTATGATGATACATGATTGTGAGTATATCCTCTTGTGGTCCTTAGTGAGAGTTGGTTGTTCCACTTTCCAGGTATGAGTGCATGAGTTATGTCTATAGGAGTACCCTTTGGCTGGGTCGATGGCCTTATATGTGAGTTACAGGCCATTGATGCTTGTCGATCCGTGATTTGGATGGTTGGAGTTGTACCACCCTTAGGGGCTAGTTGAGGTGAGCTTCGTGTGTGGGTTCCCTTGAGGCGCTCTTGGCATTTTGAGCTCAGTGCAGTTCATTGTCGGTTACCTTACCAGCTTGGCAGTGATATAATTTCATTATTCAATGTTAAGATTTATTTTATCTGCCTCTTTTGGAAAAGAAGAGGTGTGAGTGCGTGATTCCTTTGAAAATCATGCTTGTCGTGATGCTTGTGTGGTTTTGAGGAGCTTGGTCCTGATGAGTTTAGGTTCGTGAGCCCATTGCTGTGGAAATATCTACAGCTTGTTTGATTGTCAAAATCAAGATATGAAAACCCTGTGTATATGATGGATCCCATAAAAGGAATATCTGAGGATGTTACAGAATGGAGTTCTGGTTGTTCGGGTTGTCATGATGATATTAGTGAAGTTGAGTGAAGATATGAGTCACATGGTCAACATGATAGGTTGGAAGTGCGGGTGGCTGATGTAACACCTAGCCGTCTTAATTTCATCTTTTAATTCAAACCTAGTTTTCCATGAAAAAGACAGAATAGTTTTTGAACTTTGAGATGAATTAAAACATTATCTTAATTCGTAGTGTTACAACCAAGTGTTGGCATCTTAAGGGCCGGCGGGTGATGAGTGGAGGTATCGGTGATGAGCTGATTGTTTCTTGTTGGTGACTTCGTTCTCTGGTGTGTAGTATCGTGAGATTATGGGTATGAAGAGTTATTAACCTTGGTGTTTGTCATGGGAGTTTGGGAAGTGGAATCCCTTTCTCTTTCCATCTATGGTGAGAATGGTTCGCGGTGATGCCAGTTTGATCGGCATGTGGAGTTGCAGCCGATGGTGTGGATTGTAACTATGTTGTTTGGGCCTTTGGGTGGTTTCAGTAAGTTACATGTGACGCACTGGACATGTTGTGGTGATTCATAGTGGGTTTGTGTGGGAGAAGAACCAGGAGTATTTTTGGCTCTTAGCCATAGACTTGGTATGTCGTGCAAAGATAGGTCAGTTTGATACCGTATGAAACCTTGACGAGTCGAGGGAAGTGCATTTTGGATAAGACCAGGTCAAGGTTTGACGTGATAAATATGTAAGAGAGCTGCAAGATGATGTATGCAGTCATATGTTTGTTTTGGATGATGCTCTTGATTACACCCGTCAGATTTTGTAGAGCTCTTACCATGAGTGTAACAGTTGAGAGCTTGGGTGTGTTTAAGCTAGATCGATCCTCAGTTCGGTATGATGTATTACATCGTACAGTTTTGTTGTGGGTCCATGTATGGTTGAGTAACCATTTGGGCTGCTCTACGTTACAGAAAGGGACTATTGTATGTCAATAAGGTCCTAGGTTATTTGAGCCTTTGATCTCCTCTATTTCTGATTGGGATTCTCAGGTTTTGAGCAAGGTTTTTAGTCAGCTGTGGGTACTCATTGCATCTGAGTTCTGTGTTTTGGGATATATTATACTAATTGGTATAAAGATCATTGTCGTTTTTACGTCAGTAAGATTGTCTACTTGCACGGAATGCCCGTGTTTATAGTATCGGATCGGGATCCGCGATTTGGTTCGCATTTTTTTTGAGAGGATTACAGGTTTTCTTGGGGATTGATCTCATATTTAGTATAGCGTTTCATCCCCAGACGGATGGGTAGTCCGAGCGCACCATACAGTTACTGGAGGCCATGCTGAGAGCTTGCATATAAAATTTGCAAGGTTCTTGGGAGGATCACCTACCATTAGTGATGTTTTCCTACAACAACAAGTATCACTCGAGTATACAGTGGCTCCATTTGAGGCATTATACGGTAGGCCATACAGATTGCAAATTTGTTGGGCAGCTGCGGGTGAGTCCATTCTATCAGAACCAGATTTGGTTAGAGAGACGGCGGAGAAGATTGTGGCTATTCGGCAGCGATTGATCACAGCATAGAATCGCCAGAAGAGTTATGCTAAGAGATGGTAGAGACCATTAGAGTTCAGTGTGGGGGATCATGTTTTCCTTCGAGTTTTCCCTCAGAAGGGGGTGATGAGATTTGGTAAGGGCGACAAGTTATTGCCACGTTTCACCGTGCCTTTTTCTATAGAGGGGAGGATTGAGCCAATAGCGTACGATTTGGCCTTACCTCCATAGTTGTCGTCAATGCATGATGTTTTTTTTTTTGGGTAAGGATGCATGATGTTTTTCATATTTCCATGCTTGGAAAATATGAACCACACCCTTCACATATTCTCTTGATTGGTCAGATCTGAGAGTAGATGATGATCTCACGTACAAGGAGCAACCTGTACAGATTTTAGACACCAGAGAGCAGGTTTTACGAGGCAAGACCTTGTCGTTTGTTAAAGTTCTTTGGCTGCACCATGATGAGGATGAGACGATGTGGATATGAGAGTCCTTTGTTCGAGAATGATATCTGGACTTATTTTCTTATTGAGGTACCTTGATTTCGGGGACAAAATTCCCTAAGTGGGGGAGGTTGTAATGGCACGAACCATTTCAATTTTTAATTTTAATCAAATCAGGTTACAATACTTTTTCCTTAAAATTTTTCCCAAAATCAGTTAAAAGTTTGGATGAAATTAAAATTCGATCTTGATTTGGGGTCATTAATTTGTACCAATTGTTTTTGAACCTTGGGAATATTATTTCGAGGTGTTAGGTTAAGTTTCGTGAGATTCGGATCAGATTTGGGTCTCGATTTTTAAAATTTTGGGTCGAGCCATCCAGTAGGAGTCCGCTAGAGCAGACTACCCACTACTCTAGCGGTTTAAGCAGATTGTGTTTTTTAAAAATACATTGGGGTCACGATATAGGGCTTCATTTTCGTATCATCTCACTCTCTAACTTCAGAAAACATGGAGAGCTGCGACTAGGGTTTTTGGAGGGTGATTAGGGCTTAATTCTAAGCCTCATTTGGGAAAGTTTTCATGATTTCTTCATGAGATTCTTGATTTTTACCTTCCATTTCACGTTTTCACTAAAGCAAACTTGATTCTAGTTGAGTTGCTGAGAAGTTGAGCTCATTTTGAACTAGTTTAGCACTTATTTTTCATCATTGAGGTATGATATATGCTAATCCTCGAATATTGTTATGCTATGGGTTGTATATTTTCGTTTTGGATTGATTAGTGTATGTATTTACATGAAATTCGAATTTAAACAAACCATAAGTATATGTATATGTGATTAAGGTAGTTTTCTTGCTATATTAGTATGTTATAGACTATCTTGTCTTGTAAATTTGAGGATCTCTTGACTAGAATGAAAATCTTGTTCAAATCCCAGGGTTTGAAATATGGGATTCCTAGAATATGTGGTTAAGGTATTTTTCTTGCTATATTAGCATGTTATAAACTATATTGCCTTGTATATTTGAGGATCTCTTGGCTAGAATGAAAATCTTGTTCAAACCCCAGGGTTTGAAATTTGGGATTCCTTGAGATTTAGAAAAATGTTGAATCGATTTCATATTCATTAAATTAATCTTGTTTGAATGTAATCCAGCCCAATATGAGTATAGGTTAACATTAATTTACCCATGTTATGTGTTGACGATTGACGGTATGTTCGAAGTATTATTGGTCGGCCTAGGCTTACACTTGTTTTTGTGAGTTGTATTATGTAATGATATTATATCGTTGCATTCTATGTGAATTATTGAACTTATGGAATCGATGGATTATGTTGTGTGATTCATAACTGTTGTTGTGATGACTCTTAGGGAGTCAACGGGGAGCTCATCCCTTCGGTTTTTAGCCCATAAATCGGGGACGACACTTTGAGAGTCAACGGGGAGCTCATCCATTCGGTTGTGGACCGTAAGTTTAGGGATAAATCCTTGTGAGATAACGTGGAGCCCATCCCTTTGGTTATGTACGTAAGTTAGGGACAACTCTTGATGAGCCAACAGGGAGCCCATCCCTTCGATTATGGACCGTAAGTTGGAAACAATTTTTGCGAATCATCGGGGAGCCCATCCCCTCTGTTATAGTCCGTGAGTTGGGGCTAATTGGCTTATGCGTGATTACCACCGAGATTGTGATCACCAAGTTAGTTGATAATGATGTAAGTGTTGGGATTGCATATTAAAAGTTATGTTTTTATGTATTTTATCTTTCATCCTTGGTATATTAATGAGAAATATTTGAGAGGTTATTGCATTTATGGTTTCATATTTATTGTGTTTATGATGAATGAATGCATAGTTCGTATATTCTGTCCAGCATTTGACTAAGTGCATGAAGCGCGAAAGATCGGGTTAATGGTTCTGACAGAATATACAGGTAGGCTCACAATCGCAATGGAACTGGAAAATCCATTAGAACGATTGTTGCACATCGTTATATTAGTTGGTCTTAGCTAGGTCGAATGGCTCGAATTCAGGTTTATGAATTCGATGTTCGAGCTCGATGTGTTAGTACACTTAGAGTGTATTGAGCGGGATCAACAGGATGATCAATTCTATACTGACTATATGAATTGATCCACATCCTGCATTATCATGTATTACATGAACTCTTAATCCCGATGTGATTAATTAATATATTTAGATGATGCACAGTACTTTGAGTCACCAATGGCTGAGATCGTGATATTAAGATCAATATGACAGATGGATTGGGTGCTGTTGTTCTTTATTCGATGGTTGAAAATCAGCTGACGGAAACCACGTCTAATTTAGGTTGAGGAGTTCCCCCTTGTGTCCTTTTCTTATAGGTTTGATTATGCTAAACCCAACCGGTTGATCTTATGATCAGGTATACTCAAAAGAATAAGCGGTACGATTACGAGGATAAGAGGATAATTAAACCGAGTTGTCACTAATCTAAATTAATTGTCGAGAATCCATATCTTAGACATGGGGAGATGATCGGCACTCAAACGTGACGATTTAGTCCTGTTAATTTACCCTAATTTAGTTCTGATATATTATCTAATATGTGTTTTTATAGTATTTTTATGTTTAAGACAGATATTGGAGGAGTGACGCAAAACAGCAACAAAACAGCAATTTTAGCAAGAAAAACGATGTAACTAAATGAAGACCAACAAAATAGCACAAACATCCAGACGCTACAGATAACCATCAAGATGCCCATCACACTGACCGTCCCAACGCCAGTCGCCGACCGTCGTGACGCCCATCATGTCGACCGTCCGAACGCTTAAGACGACCGTCACGACATTTATTGCCTTGGCATCCACGCAAATTCCGTCCGGACACCGGTACAAAACATTTGGACGTTCTACGCCCAGTTGCCAAAATAGATGTAGCAGAAAAACTATAAATAGGGCCCTATATTTCATTCTCATTCATTCAATCTCATTCTCATTCACACATCTCTCATAGTGGCAAAAGTCACTTTCTCCGGCTCCGGCCAAGTCACCTTTGGAAGGTTCGGGCCTCGCCGAGGAGCTACCAATGACGATCGACATCAACTTCAAGATGGACTCCTACCCAACCATGAGTGGCTAAGTTCCCGCCTCCGCCTCGGGTGATGATGAAGCCCGAACTTGATAATTTAGGAGTAGATTAATTCTTCATTTTATCTATTCTTTGTAATCAGATTGTTATGCAATAACTATTGTTAAATCCCTTTGTTGGATAATTTCTAATTAATTTAATTCCCGTTTAAGTATTCTGTGATTACATTAAATGAATATTGTATAACTGTGCTTACTATTAAAATGCGCAAATTTGAGATAGGCTATGTGTAATATTGTGAACCATTTTAATAATTTTCTTTTAATTATTTAAATTAGGTCACAAAAGTTTTAAACTAGATTCAATTTTTTTTTGTTCCAGATGTTTTTGACTTCAAGTGGTGAGAATACATGCAAGTGTCTGGTATTATATATATATATATATCAATAATATATATATATATATAATGATAGTAATAAATTTAATTTTATTAACAATGTGGGCTTAATTTTTATTGTATGGAGCATATATGTATATAGAAGTATACACTTACGCATGTGTATATAATTCTTTTATACATCTTAAAAATATATACATCTATAAAAACAAAAAAAAAATAGAATAAAACAAAAAAAAAGCAGCCCACGCCCCAAACAGTGCCATGCGCAAGGGCAGACACACACACACACATAGGCAGCAACTGCGTTATATTGGCAGAGAGAGCTGCATTTGTGGTGGCAAAAAAAAAAAAAAAAAGAAAGGCAACGCAATAGGGATAGGGGATTGCTTCTCCATTGAGTAGCAAATGCAACTGAAGGAGTATAGAAGATCTGGCGCCGACACCCACCTCCCTTGTCGCTGGCGACAGTATAGAGAGAGAGAGAGAGAGACAGAGAGAGAGAGAGGAAGAGAACGGAGCAACAAGGACAGCGGCTTTTTGCACAATACCAGTCTGCTTCCTTGCTCGATCCGCTTGATTTTTCTCCTCCAAGGTAGGATTCATGCTAATTTATGATTAGTGAGTTGCTATGTATGGTTTATTTTCGATTCGGATAAGTTTTTTTTGAAATGTTCTTACAAATTCAAAAATACAAAAAAAAAAAAAAGAAATCTTGGTTAATATTAGCATGATTATATTGTTGTGTATGCTAGTTTAGCATGCTATGAAATATGTTACCTTATCAATTTATTGAGTAATTGATTACAATAAATCATGCATGAACCTGGGGTTTAAGATTTGGAGGTTTGATGGAAATTAGGAAAAATAAATTAATTAACCCTAATTTTATGGAGTTGACCTTGATTAGATATATCTATGTCCTGTGAAATTCGGGTTATGATATATTGACGGTTGGATAGGTAAGGCTAAGCAGACCTTGATTTTGGGTAGTAATTATGTTTCTGTAACATATATTAACCTTAAGGAGGCCTCTTAGCTCAAGTGGTCAGAGCATCCATTACAAAGGCTCCTTATCCAAGAGGTTGGCGGGTCGAGTCCCCTTACCCCCCTTTCCCCTCCCCCTCCCTTCCCCACTCCGTTGCCCTTGTAAACCCTGATCAAAAAAAAAAAGTTATTGATTTACTAGCCTTAGAAATGCATATAAATACATTAACTCATGTTTCCTTATGTTTTTATTTTTTTCTTTGTTTCTATTATGTTTTTGTAACATTTCTTAAATGTTTCCATATTCGAACTGATCGAAACAATACATCCGAACGAAATTTTGGTCCTGGGTCTCTTCTTCTCCCATTCACTTTTAAGTGAGCCAACCGGTTGTGTTTCTTCTTCAGCGTGCTTGTATCCAGCTCCATGGTCACCAATAGTTTAAAAAACTCTCATGTCCCAAAGGTGAGCTCGCACAAGATAACTCTCACCCAACTTTTCGTTTGGCTCATCTTTAACTTGTAATCGCCCCCCAACAACAATTACCATTCGAGGAAGAGGCGATGATCTCCAATACCCATTCCCCTTCCAAAATGTGAGAGGCTTCCTTCTCAAAGGGGAAAACAGAAAGCTAGAACGCACCACCACCGTCAAAGGCATTCACCAAGGAAGATTTTCAAAATAGAAACTTTTCTTTTTCAAATTGTCTTCCCAACCAGTTCTGGAGAGGACCAAACACCTCCCGAGGTATTCCACTCTCATCTTCGTAGCATCATATTCCACCTCAATATAACAGTAATTTTCTCTCCACCTCAAGCTTCTTATTTGGCCAAGAGACCTTAGATACGGTTCCTTTTCCTTTCTTCAGTCTACCAGGCCTCTTATATAAGAAATTGATAGATTCTTTGCAAAATATTTCTATCTAGCCCC
>JAUZSS010371582.1:0-10007 GCA_035668195.1 Sarracenia psittacina
GGACTAACTCGGGGCTTGAGTTTGGGATATCCGGTATTCTCGTACGATTAGCCCGTTTCCTATACTTCCTCGTGATCCCTCGTGTAGCCCTTTTATACGCACGGGTTTTTGGTAAGCTTCGGTTATTTAATTTAATTCGTTTGTTGGATTTATTGCCGGGACGTTCGAGGTATTAAATTAAATGTTTGGGGGCATTTTCGGTATTTGACGCACCTAGGGATTATCCCTAGGTGGCCGGCCCTAGGGCTGGTGAATTTCCTAAATGGATTTTGTTTAGATATAGACATATATCTTGGATAGCAAATTTTTAGGTAGGGAGATATCACAAGAGATATTTTAGGAGATTAATTCTCCCTATCTCTCTCCCCTTTGGCCGGCCCTTTAATGGGTGTATTTAATTATATATATTTTATATATTACATGTATTTTGGAAGGAGGAATATATGTATATATATTTTCCTTAATAAATACATGTGGTAAATATATAAAATATAAAGAATTAAAAGGAACCCTATTGGGAGTTAATTTTAATTAATTAATTTGTATATTATTTTATGTATTTGGTGGAGAATAAATGTTATTATATTTTCCTAAAAATACATAAAGGGATATATATACATTATGATGGGGAATTAAAATTGACCCTAATGCTTTGCCATAACCATGCCGCCGCCCCTCTCTTCTCTCTCCCTCGGTTTCTAGCCTTTTGCTTGGAGGATTAGAGAAGGATCATTGTGTGTTGAAGCCTCGAATCTTGCCTCGGATCGGCGCCCACCCACTAGAGGCAAGTACGTGCAAGGGTTATACGTGAGAAGGTCTCGAGGTCATCTCAACGGTAACATGGATTTTATTTGAGATTTTACTACAAATCTCACAGGTATAGCTTATGTCCTTCTAGTATTAGCATGTCAATTTCCTGAATAACGGGCACCAAATCATTTTTTAAAAACCAAACGCTTCCATTTCCAACACGCAGCTTGTCATCTTTCTGGTGGATGACCATTCTTCTTGTAGATGACTAGGCTTGGCTGGTCATGCTCGGCTGGTCATGCTCGGCGGGTCATCCTTCTGGTGAATGATCATGCTCAAGTTGGATGATCAGGCTCGGCTGGTCATCCATTTGGTGGATGACCATTCTTCTATTGGTCATCCTTTTCTTGGATGACCATGCTCGGCTGGTCATCCTACTCGGCTAGTCATCCTTTTCAAGGATGATTATGCTAGATGGAGGATCGTGCTCTGTTGCTCATCCTTCTCTTGGATGCCCTTGCTCGGCTGGTCATCCTTTTCTTGGATGATCATGCTCGATGGACGATCGTGCTTTGTTGGTCCTCCTTCTCTTAGATGACCTTGCTTGGTTGGTCATCCTTTTCTTAGAGGATCATGCCTAGTGGATGATCATACTCTGTTGGTCATCCTTATCTTGGATGACCTTGCCCGACTGGTCATCCATCTTAGAGGACGATCATGCTTGGTGGGTGATCATGCTCGGCTGGATGATCTATGCTTAGGTTGGATGATCTTGCTCAGTTGGATGATCCATACCTAGGTTGGATGATGATTCTCGGCTGATCATCCTTCTTTTGGATGATCATGCTCGGCTAGTCATCCTTTTAATTGATGACCACTCTTTTTTAGGATGACCAGGCTCGACTGGTCATGCTCGGCGGGTCATCCTTCTGGTGGATGATCATGCTCAGTGGATGATCAAACACAGGTTGGATGACCATTCTTGGCTGATCACCCAACTCGGCTGGTCATCCTTCTGGTGGATGACCATTCTTCTATTGGTCATCCTTCTCGTGGATGACCTTACTCGGCTGATCATCCAGATCAGCTGGTCATCCCTCTCTTGAATGATCATGCTCGGTGGATGATCGTGCTCTGTTGGTCATCCTTCACTTGGATGAACTTGCTTGGCTGGTTATCTAGCTTCGCTGATCATCCTTTTCTTGGATGATCATGTTCGGTGGACGATCGTGCTCTATTGGTCATCCTTCTCTTGGATGACCTTGCCCGGCTGGTCATCCTGCTCGACTGGTCATCCAAGAGATCTTATTCTCGACCTTGGTATAGTGGGCAAATGGGTCTTCGTCAGCACACCTCCTAGCACTTTTTAGTCCAGGTCGAGAGATCTTATCTCTGACCCTGCTACAGTGGGCACACGTGTCTTCATCAGCACATCTCCTGGGACTTTTAAGTCCAGGCCGAGAGATCCTATCTCCATCTCCGCTACAGTGAGTACATGCATCTTCATCAATACAACACCTAGGAGTTTTCAGTCTAGGTTGAGAGATCTTATCATTGACCCTGCTATAGTGGGAACAGGGGTCTTCTGATGTACAGCTCCTAGGACTTTTCAGTCTGGGCCGAGAGATCTTATCTCTGACCCTACTACAGTGGGCACATGGGTCTTCATCAGTACACTTCCTTGGACTTCTTAGTCCAGGCAGAGAGATCTTATTTCTGACCGTGCTACAATGGGCACAAGGGTCTTTACTAGTATTGTAACGGTTTGAACCATTTAATTAATAATTTATTTAAAGTCGGGGAATTTTGGATAATTTATTTTATCCATGGATATTTAGAAAAGAAGTATGGTTATTTATTAACTGGTGGACTGTGAGATTTCATGTCTAAAACTTATTTTTTAGTTATCGTATCAACAAAAATTCATTTTTCGATTAAAAGATTATGGTTTTGTTTACAAAAAGTGGTATATATATACGTATATATATATATATGTATTTTTAAAGCTTGTTTACAAAAAAAGAAAAAAAAAACTAAAAAAAACAAAACAAAACATAAGTCAAGCACACTTGGTCACGAGCCGCGCAAGCTGTACACAGCGAAATCGCATCTTTGGGTGAGAGGAACCGAGGCAGGGGAGAGAAGAGTGAAGAGAAGGAGAGGGTGGAGGAGAACCAGAGCCATCCGCTGTCACCACCACCAACACCGACCCCCTCCGGTGACCCCAACGCCGTCGCCGTCGGCCAATGAAAGAGAGAGAACAGTGGAAAGAGAGAGAAGACGATGCGAAACCACCGAATGAACCACCACCACTAACAATTGATTTCTCTCCAAATCGGTTCAATTTTCTTTCATTTTCCCCAATCGAGGTAGAATCTTTGACCTTCTAAATCTTGTTGATGATATGGATTGAATGCTTTTCCAAAAATTTGCATTTTTGGCTTCACTGTGGTTGCCAAACCCGACGAGATTATCTTTAGGGTTTTAGGGTCTAGATCATGAAATTGGTGATAGATACACGAAATTGAACCTTGTTATGATTAATCTAGCTTGCCAGAATGATATAGGTTCAAGCGATTTTAGTTTTGGACAAACATGGGCTCAAAATTGGAAATTGGTACTGATTTGGGGGGTTTTGCCGAATTGGGTTAATTTTGTGAAATTAAATGAGAATCTATGCAATTGGTATAGAAGTTAACCTGATTCAAATTTGAAAATTTTTGGATTAATGAAAGTATATTCTGTTAATTAATAGGTAATTTGGAATATTGGGTTTTATGTCGAACCCTTGGAAATTGGTTTCAAATTATCAAAATTGAGATTTGGTGATGTTTGGCGATTGGTAATTGTGCTAGTATATAAAAAGTACACGTTTTGTGGGTTTGGGGCTATATGCCAATTTCGAGAATTCTTGGTAATCTTGATAATTGATATGCTTAGGGATCGGTAATGCCATCCGTATTGTAAGACTTATGTGGGTTGTGAGACGAGGGGTGATATGTAGTTACTCTATAAATGGGTTGAGATTAGATTATAGCTCGTGTGCGTGACACGAATTGTAGTCGATAGAGGCGTGTGATGCCTTTGTGGCTTGATCGTATGTGTGTCATCATACGTGCTAATCTCGGCTTGTGGGATTATGTGGTTCTATGTGGTGGGTGCACTTCGTGACAGGGTGCATGTGAGTTGGTTATGATATCCATACTGTGTATATCATGTGGAGGTTTATACTATTCTCATATAGTATATATATGCGAGTTGGTTGTGCTAGTCACGGTAGGTCTAAGGATTAGCAATGTTATCCATGTGTGGAATATGTGTGTATGTTGTGGGCAATCACATGACGAGATGAATCCATATAAGACGGGATTCGAAAACGATTGAGTGAGCCTTCAAACCTTCGGGTTAGTAAAGTCATTGTACTGGTGGAGCGAGCCTTCAAACCTTAGGGTTTGTAAATTTGTTGCATTAGATGATTAAACAGTGGAACAAGCCTTCAAACCTTTGGGTTTGTAAAGTCGATGTATTAAATGATAAAACGGTTGAGCGAGCCTTCAAACCTCCAGGTTTTTAAAGTTGATGTACTGGATAGGGTTGGTCGAGCCCTCAAAACATCGGGTTTGTAAAATCGTTGATGGATTATCATACGTTTAGTGAACATAAGTTCACAAGTGATGTTACAAAATCAGATATGTACTAATGAGGATTTTTGAGTAAAAACGTAATGTGATTCACCTTTCTCTCATGAAACTTATATAAAGTCACTGCTTTATAACAAAAAGTTGAACTTGGGATTGTGAGTATAGACTTGATATCACAAAAGGTTTTACTAATGATATGGTTATTTCTCATTTGAAAATGAGCATGTGATATTTTATTTTTTAAGGAAAGAGTATTGTGTTACTTTTGTGGCTATGACTTGTATCTATCGCAGGTCATCAATGCATATCATGTTGTAGATTTATTTTGTCTATTATCTTGCTATTGGGGCTCAGCCCTCTTAACATTTTTCAGGTTAAGCGGGGAAGCTCTGGCGATTTAACGCAAGGATGGGAAAGCAAGAGCCTTTAAATATTATATTCTTTATGTTATCCAGTTGTCTTTCATTGCCAGATGAATGCATAATAGTTTGCATTTCAGTTTCTGTAGTTGAAAAACTATACGGCCATAAGGCCATCTTTCATTCAATTGCATGCATGTGAGATATTGACGGGTAAATATCTTTTGTTTTCTTTTTCGGTTTGAGTAGAATTCGTGGATAGGGGTGTATGTTGATGTAGTTTGGTGGATGCCATGGATCAGATTCATTGTTGTTGTTGTTGTTGCGGTGGATATAGTTGCTTGTTTACAGGTCATTGCCCATTTGGTGATAGTCTAAAAATTGGGGCAACTCTGCCAAATTTTTCCAAAAAGAGTTAGAATATTTTTCAACCATTTTAGAACTCCTTTAAGGAAAGATATTTTATGGTTTTAAACAGATGTTTAAGAAATATAAAATCGGCATAAGTTTTTATTTTTGATATCTCCTTATGTTTTTTATTTTATTTTTTATCTGGGGTCAGGACGTTACAAGTATAACTCCTGGGACTTTTCAGACCGGGCCGAGATCTCTTACCTCCAACCCTGCTAAAGTGGGCACATGGGCCTTCATCAGTACACCTCCTGGGACTTTCTTGTCGAGAGATCTTATCTTCGACCCTGCTACAGTGGGCACAAGGGTCTTCGTATGCACACTTCTTGGGACTTTTCAGTCCGGGCCGTGAGATCTTATCTCAGACCTTGCTATAGTGGGCACATAGGACTTTGTTTGTACACATCCTGGGACTTTTAGTCCAGGCTGAGAGTTGTTATCTCCGACCCTACTACAGTGGGTACAGGGGTCTTCGTTAGCACACCTCCTGGGACTTTTTAGTCCAGACTAAGAGATCTTATCTTCGACTCCGCTACGGTGAGCACAGGGCTCTTCATTAGTACACCTTCTAGAAAGCATTCAGTATCGGCCGAGAGATCTTATCTCCAACCTTACTACTGTGGGCATAGGGGTCTTCATTAGTACGCCTCTTGGGACTTTTCTGTTTACGCGGAGATCATATCTCTCACCCTAATATAGTGGCCACATGGGTCTTCACTAGTACAACACCTGATACTTTTTAGTCTGGGCTGAGAGATCTTATCTCTAACCCTGCTACAGTGGGCATATGGGTCTTCATCAGTACACATCTTGAGACTTTTCAGTCCAAGCCGAGAGATCTTATCTCCGACACTGTTACAGTGGGCACATGGGTCTTCGTCAGTACACCTCCTGGAATATTTCAGTCCAGGCCGAGAGACCTTATCTCCGCCCTACTACAGTGGGCACAAGGGTCTTTATATGCACACCTCCTGGGTCTTTTCAGTCCGGTCTGAGATATCTTATCTCTGACCCTGCTATAGTGGGCACATGGGTGTTCGTATGCACACTTCCTTGGACTTTTTAGTCTAGGACGATAGATCTTATCTTCAACCTTGCCCGTAGGAACAATGATCTTCATGAGCACACCTCATGGGAATTTTCAGTCTAGATTGAGAGATCTTATCTCTGACTCTGCCCGTAGGCACAATGGTCTTCATCAATACCGGGGTAAAATCATTTCATCGACGAAACCCTTTCTGGTTTGAACTCGAGCAACCTTATCCTATTGAGAATTGATCTCTAAAATCTTGCCAAAAATATTTTAGGAAATTTGATGTCATTAACCACATTAAGGAAAGAATTCCCGAATTAAATCTTCAAATCAAAACAGTGAATAGGAAGACTACCCCACAACAGGAATCAATGCCAGTTTTGATAGACTAATCTTTGAGATTGATCTGCTTCCCAATATCGTCAATGTAAGAAATAGTACAGTTGGTGTACCAGGCCAGATCCCTGCTCGTCGACCACTTGAACTGGTTTCTGTACCCATGCGGCGCCGATACACGACACTTCAAAGATCTCTTTGCATCCTCGCACGGTGGGTACTCTCTATACTTCACATCGCGTAGAGGGTAGGTCTTCACACTAGATCAGGAAGCATAGCACTGCCGCCGTCGTCCGTCGAGCGGTGGGAGGCGAAACCTAGGTCAACACCTGCGGAGGCCATGGAGGAGTCCCCTGGTAGTAACTTTCTTACGGATGTGGTATTCTTGATGTGGATACATCTGATTGTGGTGACGAGGTTAGATGTTGTGGCGATGGAGGTGATGGCGGTGCCATCGTTCTGCCAGAGACCGAGGGAGTAAGAGAGAGTGCAGAGAACTGCGACGGAAAGTATGGTAATAAGATTGGATCTTCTCCAAAAAGAGTTGTAGCCCATCTTTGTCTCATCATTGGCCACTCGCGGTGCCCCCAAATTCATCTTTCAGCACTAAGAATCTTAAGGATTTTCGGGATTGATTGGGTTTTCGACGATGTTAGTCAAAGGGACCTACCATAGAAGGCATTCTTTCGAAGAAATCTCCTCGAAAAACAGAGGAACAAGTCAAGATCGGGCCACCATAGTTAGGAAAAAGTTAAGAACAAGTCATTCCTCCAGATGGCGCCAAATGTAGGTGTTCGACCTATGTCCTCGTCACCATCCTCCCGATCACCTACAAAATAGGGAGTTAATCTTGCATGATACCGGTGTGGTGCCGGTGAAAGACCCTTCGACGATCAAGTCAGATTTCATCTTCTAAAAATATTACGGAATTAGGGTTTTTGGAGTGCGAGGAGAGAGAGAGAGAGAGAGAGAGAGAGAGAGAGAGAGAGAGCCCCACTTCTTTTTTACCTCTTTATCCATATATAGGTGGCACTTAGTGTTGCCTTAATTTATTGTGGGTTCCACCTCATTCGTCCTGTCATCAGTCTAGTCAGCTAAATAGGTATGGTAGAAACATTCACACATCAGATACATACATACATAATATCAGTTTTTGAGCACTTCCCTTAAACAGTGTTTTACTAATATATTAAACCTCTAATATTGTAACGGCTTGAACCATTTTATTTAAATAATTTATCTAAAGTCAAGGAGGAATTTTAAATATTTCTTTTAATACTTGGATATTTTTGGTTAAAAATTTAAAATTTTGCTTGAGGATAAAGGTTTGTTTAATTTCCTTTCTAGAAATTTCTATGCAAAAAAAAAAAAAACAAGACAAAGCTTGTTCGGCCAAACCAGTCGTGTAAATCGCGACTGGACTGAAAAAGAGAGAGAAACAAGAGCGAAGAGGAGGAGCGGGGAGAAGAGAGGTCGCCAGCTACCCCACCGCCAACCACCAACGCCCACCGCCATGCCACCATCGGTGCCTATCATCGTCGGCAAGGGAGGACAATCGGCGAGAGAGAGACGAAAAATAGGGGAGGAGAACAGTGTGCGTATCCGTGAGCTTTGCTTGCGATTATTGCTTCTATCTGGCTTGGTTTCTTCCAATTACTTCATAGAAGGTAATCCTCTCGACCTTGTGAACATTTGTACTAGTTTAGTTTGGATTATTAGCTTGGTGATTGATGGAGAGTGTGAGGTTGCCGAACCGACGGGGGCGATTTTGTGATTTTGGTCTAGATTTTAACTATTGAATCATGGAAGTGGACATATATATGATTATCTAAGCTTGCTAGAATGATGCTTGTGAAATGAATTTTAATTTTGGAACAGTTAGGGTTTTTGATAGATTTTTGGGGTTGATTTGGGAATTTCGGCCCTATGGGGATAATTTCGTGAAATTAAGTCCGATTCTCTGATATTGGCTTAGAATATAGCATGTGGTTAAAATTTGATAATTTTTGAATAACCATATTTTATCTCCGTTAATTAAATACCAAGTTGGTGATTTGATTTTAGCAGTTGGACGCACTTTCGGGGTTGGTTCGGGATGACTATGGATTTGACTCGATTTCTTGGTGTCGTCTCGATTGTGAGGTAGGATTCTAGATCTTATAAATCCCTTTGGTAATATGGACTGAAATTTTTATCTAAGTTTTTGCAATTGGTTTATGTTTTGGCTGTCAAGTGCCCGAATGTGAGCCTTGCTAAGTTTTGAGTTTGAGCTTGTGAGAATGGTATTGATTAGATGTTTTAAACCTTAACGTGCGCTAAAATGATTGAAATATTATCACACCAAATGTTGAGCTCGATGACTCATTTATTGAGTTCTAGGAAAATCATATGTTTTACCTTATCGTGTTAATGTTGACTTTGATACCTATGTGGCGTGACATCTTGATAATGGTATCTGTTCCCGTTATACAATATCTTATATGTTAGATATTCTCGTTGGTGTATTGTGATGAGTAACTATTATAACCTGATCATGTCGTTTTGGATTTTGGTTGAGGTGTTGGAAGATGTTTAGGCTCCCTTAAAATAGCCTTAGCTTTCGAGGATTTTACATAGTCATTAGGTTGGTAGACGAGTTTGCCTTATCCTCAGACCACTGGGTTTGTAAAAGAGTTGCATTGAACTGGTGGACTGGTTGGTTTTTCCCTCAGACCACTAGGTTTGTAAAAGATTTGCATTGGACTGGTAGACGGGTTGGCCTTGCCCTTAGACCGTTGGGTCTGTAAAAGAGTTGCATTAGATTGGTAGACGGGTTGGCCTTGCCCTCAGACCATTGGGTCCGTAAAAGAGTTACATTGGATCGGTAGATGGGTTGGCCTTACCCTCAGACGTTTGGGCCTGTAAAAGAGTTGCATTAGATTGGTAGACGGGTTGGCCTTACCCTTAGACCACTGGGTCTGTAAAAGAGTTGCATTGGATTGGTAGATGGGTTAGAGTTGCCCTCAGATTGCTGGGTCTGTAAAAGAGTTGCATTGGATTGGTAAATGAGTCAGCCTTGCCCTTAGACAATTGGGTCTGTAAAAGAGTGGCATTGGATCGGTAGACGGGTTGGCGTTACCCTCAAACCTCTGGGTCAGTAAAAGAGTTGCATTGGATTGGTAGACGTGTTGGCCTTGCCTTAAGACCTCTGGGTCTGTAAAATAGTTGCATTGGATGGGTAGATGGGTTGGCCTCGCCCTCAGACCTCTAGGTTTGTAAAAGAGTTGCATTGGATTGGTAGATGGGTTGCCCTTGCCCTCAGACTATTGGGTCTAAAAAAGAGTTGCTTTGGATTGGTAGATGGGTTAGCCTTACCATTAGACCACTGGGTCTGTAAAAGAGTTGCATTGGATCGGTAGGTAGGTTGTCCTTACCTTCAGACATCTGGGTCTTTAAAAGAGTTGCATGTGATTGGTAGATGGGTTGGCCTTGCCCTCA
>JAUZSS010372683.1:0-10005 GCA_035668195.1 Sarracenia psittacina
TACCACCTGAGCTGTAGTCATTCAGCCTCGAGCTTCAAAAAATCATGCCTGGCCATATGCCGCTAACACCAGGGGACTCCCAATCATCATGCGGCCAGAAGCGTCGTCCCAGGGGGAAGACCAAATATTCTCACCGGGGCCTACTAACCAGGACAGGGTGACGGACCCAAATCCAATGAGCGGAGCATGTTGTTCGTCATCCTCTTTGGCCTTCAGCCAAATACCATGAAGAACAGGGGACTACTGATATGTATGTGCGAACACCCATGGTTTGGGCTTGGAAAAGCAATCTAAGCCCACTGCGACCAGTGTATGCTACGGAACAGAAAATTGAAACTCGACCCTACACACAAAGAGAATGGATTACAACTGATATATAACCAAAGGCAACCGTCAAGGCAGCCTATCAACAGGAACACACAATTAGGACGAGCCAGACTCGCTAGGGAAGCCGGCCAGAAAGGCCATCCTTCAACCGCGCAAACTTTCACGATCTTTCTGCCCGACCTATGGTCAACCGGGCTACGGGCCCACACGGGAGGTTCTCAAACCTAACTCTAAGCAGGGTAACCAACCGACCAACCGCCTGGATAACCAGCCGACCGACCGTCTAGGAAGCCAGCCGACCTACCGCCTGGAGAACTAACCGGCTTACCGAGCAGGGTGACCTGCCAACTTTATGAGCTTTATGACCAGTCAAGCAACCGAGCGAGCTCAATCAGCAACAACATGATCGACAAGATAGAATCGGCACGATCAACTCCGTTATGAGCGGCCGGGCCACAAGTGTGGCCATCTACAACCAAAGGTGCACGGCCAGAGGGAAATGTATTATACGGAGTCCGACGTGCTCCACCACAGCTTTCAGCCGACCAAGTCAACCTAAAAAAAAGCAATGGAAACAAATTGGTATTCCCGATAGCATCTGACCTTCGACCAGCTACTACCGAGAACAGGGGACTACTGATGGAGACGACCTATATTTAAAACAAAAAGCCAGGTCATAAGGCCAGAACTACAAAAACCCAAACGAAGATCAGACCAAGTATTCTCGACTGCATCCAGTCTACGCCCAGATACAATCCAGAGTAGGGGATTACTGATGGGGATATATATATATCCCTGGGCCAAACTACTACAAGACCCAAAAGATCCAAACCAGTTGTGGGGCCCAAGGCCCAATCTAATTAGGGCAAAGCCCATTCCTACATGGCATATATATATACACAGACATGGAGGGGAAACCCTAGGCTCTCTCTACAAACTCACCGTACGTCTCTCTCTATCTCTCTCCCTCTCTCTACAGACTCATCCCTTCTCTCATACTCCCTCTCATACACGGCACACACAAAGACCTAGATGTTTTCATTCTCATTGATGAACAGTAATCTGACTTGATCGTCGGAGGGTCTTTGGCCGGCACCACACCGGTGTCCCAAGACTAACTCCTTGTGTTGCAGGGTTCCGGGGAGCAGCGAGGAGAACCAGATTTGGACGCTATCAAGGGGAAATGGAGGAAAAGTGCTGTTTGTCCTAACTGGAGATCATCAAGGGTTCGATTTCGAGGTAGGAATCTAACTATTCTATTTTGATTCATGACTACATGTTTGAAATCTTCATTTAAAATTCATGTTTCGTGATCATTTTCGGTTTAAGCCGTATTGATTTGTTGGGTCAAATTACTCAGAATTTACGGGTTAAATCATGAAATTGAAGATCTTTAATGTAATATTGTTGAATAGAGATTAGAATTGTAGATTTAATTGACGATCGATCGAAATTGGTTATGAGAACTAATCGGGAATTATTGAATCAGTGAACCGACAATGGTCGAACTATTCTTGTCTCCTTCGTTCTTAATTCAAAATTGATCTATTATATTCATAATATTGATAGATTGAGATATCACAAATAAAGAATTTCGATCTTGGATTATGTGAAAAATAGTTTGAGTTTGAACAAGGCAAAAAGAAAATTGATAAATTTACGGAGGCTATGTTTCAGTAATTGATTATTCATTTTCCTAATTTTCTAATTAAAATGATGCCTATGTTGATTTTGGAAGTAAAATACTTGACAACGTTGGCAAGGATTTGAACAAAATTCTGTACTAAATCACCAATCTTATCCCATCGAAATCATCACCCCCTCTTTCAGCAACTGGATTATTTTGTCAAGTCGGTTGATAGTTTTTAGATTGGAGTTTGATTATAAGGAATTAACGATGGCCTTTGAACCCAAAATAACTGGAAATTTTTGTTAGAGGCCAAATGAATTTTTCGTGTCAATCAGTAATTGCCGTTTAACTTGGCAGCCTAATGTTCTAATTGCGAGATATTCTCCTGATTTGTTGATACCGATTTGTAGCCGAGATAGTGAATTTGATTTGCTTGGATAAATAAGATTTCGCTCAATTTCTTTTATATTATTTTCAATCTCCAAACTTTAAAAGTACGAAAAAAAAGATTAGATGGAAACCATCATTTTTACTTACTTATTTTTGGTTTAACAATCTGGATATTTTACGTTGTTGTTGGAATTATTTACTAGAAAATTGGTATAAGGTAAAATTGTGAATTTCCACATGAGAATATGAATTTGGTTGTGTTTGGCTGCTGATTTTATAGGTTTGATTTTTGGCAGTAGCCCGAAAACAGGAGAGGTTCTGTCCAAATTTTTTTGATACTAAGTTTTTAATTTGAAACTCAAAACACCTTTTCCTGTCAATCAGAAATTCTTTATTCTCACAAAATATTTAGATGTGTCACCCTCTTTATGAGTATGTAAATTATAGAGTTGAGATGAATTTGTATTATCTCCGGAAGCCATGTTTTTCAGCAAAACCGAGTTTAAGCTTGTCGGAGGTTAGGCATGTTTCGGAAGCGAAGTCTGAGCTTAATAATTTTTGATAAAACTAGATTGGTGTGATTAAAGTTTTGAAAATGGAGAATTGAGTTTTGAATTTAAGCATGGATTTTTTTGAGTTAAGGAATCGGATGAGAGTTATCGAAGAAGAAATGGGAAGGGGACTGGAGGGAGCAAACAATCACTGAGTTGTTTTTCCGCTGCTTGTCCATGGTCGAGGATTTCGATTTCCACTCCGGTTGAGGTAGGAAATCTGACTATTCTTCCTCATTTTCTTGACTATGTGTTGAAATCATTGGGGATTTGAATTAAGTATTTGATATGGAATTAAAACTTAGATTGACGAAAACAGAAATTTTTATTTGAAATTGTGATTGGGGTCAAGAGTAAAAACTGAGAAAGAGATGAAATTTGATAGATTCGGAAATTGAGACTTGGACGTAAATTGAAACTGGAACCAAATTCAGATGAAGATTAAGATAAACATTGAATCAAAAAGAAAAGAAAAGAATGATGAATCTAGATGGAATTTAAGTTATTTATTCGATTTTAATTACTTATTCGATTTAAGTGAAAACTAATTGTTCTGATCTGACAAGTGAAAATATAATGCATTCTCCAGAAGTAATTACCTTGTTCGGCAACCAGATTGTTCGTGGTTTGTTACATACATGATTTCGCAGTTGAATTGAAGAAATTAAACTTCTTGAGTTGGGAATATTTTTGGATATTTGGAAATAGCCCAAGAACAGGGATGTTTTGCCCAAGATTTTCTAAAATGTTATCTTAGAATTTATTTTGTTTAGTTCTCCTTGAAATTAATATAGAGCTTCACAAATTCTACAAAACGATTAAATACTAAATAAGTCTAAAGATGAGTTAGCCAAAAGTAGAAGCTCTTAGAGCTGTTCTTGAAAGTCGTGAATTTGTCGATGCCTACGCTAAAATTTTTAGAAGGCTTATACTTAACTTATTTGTGAAAAACTTTGACAAGTGTGGACATTGGAAATAGAGTCCGAGAATGTGAAATTAGATACCAAATTAAAAAGTCTGTTCTAAAGAGATTAATTTCTTGAATTGAATGTGAAAATCGAAGATTAGAGTTTGAAGAAGTTTGGATAAGTAAACCAAATAAGAAACTTTTATTGAATTGAAGATAACCCTGGAGAAAGTTTAGGTTGGAAAGGGAAAATGATTGATTTCTGAATATATGCCATGGTTTTGGAACATTGTTGATATATGAGTTAAATTGACAATTTTACACGTGCTTATGAAAATAAGATCTGTGTTTCTGGCTATCTAAATATTTTGGAAACGAATGATGAATGTGTAAATGTGGAAATTACATAGGTGTGTGATGTATGTGGATAAGGAAGTATGTGCATTATATTAAATTGTAAGAATGCTTATATATTGTGTGATGATACTTGGATTGGGTCTTGAGAATGTAATATCGAATTATTTATGTATGATATATTATGATATTAAAAAGTGCACCTAAAATTGATATAAGTAGAAGATTAATAATAAATGGGGCTGCGATCCCTTGGTTTAAGCCTGTAAAGAAAGAGTTAACAAAATCGAAAGAATGAAAACCAGAAATGTGATCAAATAATGAATGGGTACATGAAATATAAGGCTGAGATACGTATTATATCATGCATGATGAATTTGGAATATGATGGTAAAGAACTAAAATTTATACTTGAAAATATGATAGTAAATATATATATATATAAAAGAAAATCTGAAACACGAAGGCATGGAGCCAAAATTGATCCATAATTTGGGGCACGTAATTGTCCTTCGGTTAAAGTCCGTAAAGTTGATTGTGATGGCATGAAGCCAATTTGATTGTGGGCATGGGGCCATTATTGAGATCACGTTACATTGAGGCATGTGCACGATGTCCATCGGTGAAAGTCTGTAAAGGAAGATTAATAATGAACTTGGATACGAAAAGCGAAAATATGATGACGAAATTAATAAGAAATTATGAAACATGATGGCACAGAGCTAAATACCGATAAGGTGGAAAATGGAAGAGCTAATGAAGGTCAAAATATGAAAATGGAATGAATAATTGGAAAAGATGAACATATTGAAACGTTGGATTATGAACATGAATTTAAAATGAAATGGGAAATTTACTACAAAATCACATAAGTATTCGCATACATGGAAACAAAAGGAAACTTATGATATTGATTATGCAAATGTGATTTGAGATAAGAAATGAAAGATAACTAAAGGAATATGTTATAACTTGTTTAATTTATGTTTATACTTGAGCGTTTGCATAATCACATCACATATTCATGATTATGAGTTAGCATTAGTCTATTTCCTACTTCGGGATCAGCTCGTATATTTATCATTTTTCAGGTAATGAAGTTTGGAGCAAGGGAGATGTGAGTTTTCTGAGTTTGAAGATATAGCCTGATGATTGTACATGACTTGCATGCATGTGAGGCACGGGGAATGCAAGGTACAGTGATGTGTTTGGGTTTAAAATAATATAATATTTAATGTAAGCAAAGAATTAGTTTAGAAAGATTTTAATATTTGAAGTTTTCTTTATAAAATGGAAAGGCTTAACTACGAATTTATTTTTAAATAGTAAAAAAGAAATCGGGGTGTGACATACTAGTCAAGATTGACAAATTCTTATTCCATGTCGACTTTATAGTACTAGACACTGAATCGGACACAAATACGAGGAGACAAACGCCTGTTATTCTTGGACTCCCATTTTTGGCCACAACCAAGGCACGTATCAATTGCCGAACTAGGGTGATAGACATTTTTTCGGCAATATGAAGCTACGGCTTACTGTGTTTCACACCTCCCACCATCCCGCTTTGGAAGTCGCTTGCTTTGCAATCGACCACATTGGGGAGGCAACACTATTACTACTTTTTGGATGGCTACTCTTGCTACAACCAATGTGGATAAAGAGTGTTGCCATCGATAAAGGGCAGTATTTGATTGATAATGTGTTTCACACCTCCCACTGATGACCCCTTGGAAGCCTGTTTGGCTTATTTTGGGGAAGACTTTTTAGAGCTTGAACCGACCATTAAAGAATCCAATGCCAAGCTCGAAACCGAAGATTACATAGACACACCTCCATAGGTGTCTCGATTCAAGGAACTACCCCCGCTCTCATCCATACCGATCATACCATCTCTGGAAGCTCCACCTGCACTTGAGTTAAAGCCTCTGCCGAGCTCACTCAAGTACATCTTCCTAGGGCCCTCTAGTGCCCTACCAGTCATCACTGCCTCAAACTTAACGCCCGTACAAGAGGAACAATTGACGGAGGTTCTTAAAGCCCACAAAGTAGCTATAGGGTGGTTAGTGGCCGACTTAAAAGGAATCGATCCTTCCATTTGCATGCATCACATTCACTGCGAAGAGGATGCCAAACCGACTCAAGAAATGCAACGGAGGTTGAATCCCAACATGAAGGAAGTAGTTAAGCAAGAGGCAATAAAATTGCTAGACGCATGCATTATCTACCCAATTTCATACAGCAAATGGGTGAGCCCCACGCAAGTTGTACCGAAGAAGTCTAAGCTCCCCGTAGTATTGAATGATAAAGGAGAGTCCTTCCCTACACGAACAATTACTGGATGGTGAGCTTGTATCGACTATCGCAAGCTAAACGCCATGACAAGGAAAGACCACTTTCCTTTTCCCTTTATCGATCAAATCCTGGAGCGTTTAGCTAGACAAAGCTATTACTACTTTTTGGATGGCTACTCTTGCTACAACTAAGTACCTGTATACCCTGAGGACCAAGAGAAAACCACTTTTACCTACTCCTTTGGCACATTCACCTAAAGGCGTATGCCTTTTGGGTTGTGCAACACACATGCCACCTTTTAAAGGTGCATGATGTCCATCTTCTCTGATATGGTAGAAAAATTCCTTGAAGTATTCATGGATGACTTCTTCGTGTTCGGTCCCTCATTCGAAGACTGTCTCTCAAACCTGACCCTCGTGCTTAAACATTATTAAGAGACAAACTTGGTACTTAGTTGGGAAAAGAGTCAATTCATGGTCCAACAAGGGATCGTGTTGGGGCACATAGTCTCCAAAAGAGGAATAGAAGTATATAAAGCTAAAGTTGACCTTGTCCCTAAACTACCACCACCCACAACTGTGCGATAGATCCGCTCGTTCTTAGGCCACGCTGGATTCTATCAAAGATTTTTCAAAAATCTCAAAGCCCCTCTGCGATCTTCTTGCCTAAGAGGCTACATTTAAATTTCATGATAATTGTGTGTGTGCCTTCGAACAACTCCGAGATGCTCTATCTACAACACCGATCATGTAGTCACCGAATTGGGTCATACCATTCGAAATCATGTGTGACGCCTCTGATTATGCTATAGGGGTTATGCTTGGACAAAGAGAGAACAAGGTCTCCTATGCCATTTACAACGCCAGTAAGACTCTAAACGATGCTCAGTTAAACTATACCACCACCGAAAAAGAGCCACTGGCAATAGTTTTTGCGTTGGATAAATTCAGATCGTACCTACTAGGATTTAAGGTGATTGTCTACATTGGCCATGCTGCCCTTAGGCACCTCCTGGCTAAAAAAGACACAAAACCCCGCTTGATTCGCTGGATCCTGCTTCTACAAGAATTTGATCTAGAGATCCGCGACAAGAAGGGCACCAAAAATTCTTTAGCCGATCATCTCTCTTGACTCTTAGTCCAGTCCTCCACTGACCATGTGCCTGTATGAGACTCGTTCCCCCACGAGCAACTTTTTTTGGTCACTACTATCCAACCGCCCTGGTTTGCTGATATAATCAACTATTTGGCAGTGGGTCGCATCTCAAACGATTGGTCCAAACAACAAAAGGACTGATTTTTCTCCCAAGGTAAGTATTACTTATGGGAAGAGCCGGAGCTCTTTAAATATTATGCTGACCAAGTCATATGGCGATGTGTACCCGAGGATGAGGTAGAAAGCATTCTCTGATTCTGTCACTCATTAGCATGTTGTAGACCCTTTAGTGGAAAGAAGACTGCAACCAAAGTGCTGCAAAGTGGATTATACTGGCCGTCACTCTTCAAAGATGCCCATGACTATTGTAAGAAATGCCTGCGATGCCTGTAAATTGGTACAATGACAGCAAAAGACATGATACCCCTAAACCCAATTTTAAGTGTCGAAATCTTCGACGTTTGGGGCATCAACTTTATAGGATCATTTCCACCATCCTTTGGATGTGAATACATTCTCATAGCAGCTGACAATGTATCCAAACGGGTCGAAGCTGCAGAAACCAAATCAAACGAGCACAAAGTGGTTGTCAAATTCTTACAAAGTAACATCTTTACTCGATTTGGTTTTCCTAGGGCAATCATCAACGATGGCGGTACGCACTTTTTGAACAAATATTTTTCATCCCTCCTTCGACGCTACTTAATCTAACACAGGGTACCCACTCCCTATCATCCACAAACCAGTGGCCAGGTCGAAGTATCAAATGGGAGATTAAGAATATTTTGATGAAAACCGTTCATCCTGATAGGAAAGATTGGTCCGAAAGGCTGGATGATGCCCTTTGGGCATATCGTACTGCTTACAAAACCCCTATCAGAATGTCCCAATATCATCTTATCTTTGGAAAGCCCTGCCATCTGCCAGTTGAGCTTGAACATCGGGCTTATTGGGCTATCAAAACGTTTAACTTCTATATGCCCAACGCCAGTACCCATCGTCGATTACTGCTTAGTGAGCTAGAAGAACTACGCAACGAGGCATATAATAATGTCAGAATCTATAAATCTCGAATGAAAGCATTCCATGACAAACATATCCATAGAAAGAGATTCGAGCCCAATCAAAAAAGTCTTTTTATTCAACACTAAGTTACGATTGTTCCTTGGAAAGCTCCAATTTCGATGGGAAGGCTCATATATGGTGACCCGTGCCTACCCACATGGTGCCTACCAACTGCTCAACCCGAAAATTGGTCACTTCCTGCATGTCAACGGGCAAAGGCTTAAACCATACATAGAAGGCATATCAGTAGACCCTGCATCTGAATCCATAAACCTATCTGATCCAACCCAACCGGTCAAGTAGTCGGATGGACAAGTCTGGCTGAAGAAATTAAACTTAGCCCTGTCTAAGAGGGAACCAGAGATATTTCAAAGGACATTCCACCAATGGGGGCATTGCTCAGTTCAAGTTGGGGGTGTAATCTAGAAAATTTTCAAAATTTTCGGTCCGAAGACGTTAAATTACTCTCTTGACTAAGTTGTCCTCTTCGCACGCCAAGGTTTAAATGGATTGTGTGCCCAGCTCCAGTCAACAAGAGTCGTTTCAAGGCAAGAGTCTCTATGCTTTGAAATGAAGAGCTAAGAGATAGGGATTATGTAGATGTTGACTCAAGGAAATTTGTTGCAGACTAGTAGACCACTGGAACACATGTTTCAAGGTGTATTACTATTCCCAAGGCCAACATATCTCTAAAGTGGTCAAAAAAGGGATGAGTAAACCCACTAGATGGGTTGAGACTCCTCTCCATGACTTTGCAGACACATCCAATCGTAATTCCTAGAGCTACCGACTTCATCAATCTGAAGACCAGATTGAGGATGTACTACAAGGAATCCGAATCTTGGGAATCTGAGCATAAAGGACCCATCTTCTGCTATGTTAGAGTAACATAGTCATCAGTATGGAGATATCTGGTGTCCGCACGTAAGGCCGTTTGTTTCGAAAATTTCTTTGAGCCTATTGAAGTCTTAGAAATTGGCTTCCCGTTTACAAAAAAAAATGTCCGAACGGAATTACCACTGTTATGACGCCACATCATATAACGGTCCAAATTTCAAAAAGCATGCCAAATGTCACCGACTGAATGGGGCAAAAATGTCCGAACAGAATCCCAAAGGACGCCTAGTCAGTGCACCGGTCGAAAGTCTCGTCACATTCAAAACCATCGGGACGGGACCCACCATCCAAGCAAAATACCAATCGATGTCGTCTCGAAAAGGCACGACATTTAAAACTGATCAGACCATCGGGATGCGCATGACGATGATACATTACTGTCTGGACGTTATTCAGTTACATCCGGATGCCCCGCGGCTATAAAAACCGCCACC
>JAUZSS010393589.1:0-14912 GCA_035668195.1 Sarracenia psittacina
CATAGGTTTTTGTAACTTGGCTTGACATTGTTTGGCCAATGTGAAGCTTGGTTTGCTCTGGCCTGGTGTCACGAGGCTAGGCTTGTCGCTGCCCGTGACACCTAGCCTTGATTTGTAAACTGAATCGAGTATGAATGATGGAGAAGAGAACCGTCGTGTCCTAGTCCAAAACATTTTAGACACATACACACATACACAGGAACTCTAGCTTATATAATATGTGGCATCCCCATTGCATTTATTTTTCCTAAGCGTATGTGACTTCCACCTGGTGGCTAAGCCATTTCTTATTTCTTAATTCTTAGGGTTTCCTCACTTTATCTTTTCAGCAATGAAATGGAACATTTGAGATTGGTTAGTGATACTTATGCTGGAAAGGTCAATATGGGCCTGGAGCTAAATTTTGATGGCTTTCCAGCTTTCCTTCTGCTGCTTGGGAAGTTTGCAAAGAAAGAGTTTGTTATGCTTTTGTTTCACATTGGGGTCTCGCTAGAAGAAATTTAGAATTGGAAATACTGCCCGAATCTTTAAATCATTTCACTATCTGTGTGATTATTATAATATGTCAAATGTGAAAAACTTCTCATACTATTGCTCATATAATTTAAGGTTTTTTTAATAAGATTCTATAAAAAAAGCATTACGGGAATACCATCCAAAAGGAGTGAAAACCCCATACAATGTTGGAGAATAAAAAAGAACTCTCCCATAAAAGAGAAATGCTATCAATTGAAGGTGCACCACGCTCAAGACAACCAACTACACAAATTACAAAATAGAATACATTTCAACCTATGAAATGATGATGACTCAATTCCATCGAAAGATCTCTTATTCCTCCGACCATATGGTCCAATATCAACCACATCAAGCACAAAAGGATCAATGCCCACACCCACCTATTCCTCTAATCTCTCTCCCTCCCCTCTAAACTCGCAAAACACCCGTAACTTCCTTCTTAAAGGCCCACTCCACTCCAAAAAGCATCCTAGCAAAACTACACCACTCTATGGTGAACTCGCAATGGATAAGCAAATGGGAAGAATACTCTCCCTCCTTCCTATACAAACAACTCCAATTAATGACCACTTGGTCTCTTCAAATTAAGTTATCAATTGTTAATATCTTTCCATGTGCAGCAACTCAAGCAAAAAACTCCACATTCGACGGTGCTCTCACATTCCAAACACTCTTTCATGGAAAGATAGTCCCTTTACTACTCATAAGGAAAGGCATATAGAGATAGACTTGACACTAAAAAAACCACTGTAACAGAGTCCATCCCTCCACCCACTATACTATGATCATATAAAATCCTCAAAGGAGTAAAATTTGATCCAACTATCAGTCTTGTACATCTATCCTCAGCCCAAACATTCCAAAAGTAGAGGCCAAAGTTTCTTTTAGCGTATCAACAACCACGCCCTCTCTATTCATAGCCAACACAAAAATATCATGGAAAGATCTACAAAAGGCCTCGTCACCACACCAAATAGCGAACCAGAAGCTTACTATACTCGGCCCCTACTTAAAAAAGACGTGTTTGAGAAATCATTTCAAGTCCTACTAAATACCCTTCCATAAGAAGTAGACACTTGTGGAGTGCTTCAATTCCTTTCAGAAAGCCATATTGCTTTTAATGATCTTCCTCGAAAAAATCAGACCAGAAGCTTACTATTTTTGCTCTTTACCTCAAAAAAGATGGTCTGAAGAAATCATCCCAAACCATACGAATATCCTTTCACAAGCGTCTTCCATAAGAACTAGCATACGCTAAAACATTTTTTTTCTTAGCTATCATACTCACCACAATATTTATCAATCATAAAGTCTAGACTTGGGCACTGGGCTCAATAGATGCAAAATAAGGAGGACGTCGGGGGTGGACTAGCTAGTTCTTATTAATTGCTCTAAATAACCTTTCTTCAAACAGTATTCCATAATTAAATCTCTACAACCACTTCCCTTCAACAAATCCTTTTAATGTTAAGATCCTCTTCCGTCATAAGGGAGCAAATAATATTCTAGTTCAACAAATGATTTCTAAAGCCATCCAATTTCTCCCCAAAGGAAGTCTCTTGGCAGTTTCTCTAACCTGTTGGTTATGAAACACGGAATGGTGTGAACGGGCAGGCAATAAGTAAGTCAGGAGATTAGATAAGGTACTCTTGAGGAGAGTAAGTCTATCCCCTTGGTGAGGTACTCTCATTGGTTCTTGACAAAGAATTAGCCCGGACCCTGCTTCTATCCAATTAACCTTCTATAACATCTTTCATGAAACCCATCCTTAACAAAACTCCCCTAAAAGGTGTTCTTATTGAGAGGCCTAAATGGTTGTCTGGATGAGCTCTAAAATAGCATTCATGTTTCCTATATTCAAAATTTTACCAAGTATAACCTCTAATTTGGCCAAATTCATTTGATGCCCTTCAAAGTAAAGGAGAACATGAATGAGATATCCAAATTGGCTTGGCTTAGCACTCAATAGGACCATTGTGTCATCTGCAAAGAAAAGAAGAGAAACAAACATTATGCTACCACGTAACATCTGTTCTTATTAATTGCTCTAAATGACCTTTCTCCAAACAGTATTCCATAATTAAATCTCTACAACCACTTCCCTTCAACAGATCCTTTTAATGTTAAGATCCTCTTCTGTCATAGGGGAGCAAATAATATTCTAGTTCAACAAATGATTTCTGAAGCCATCCAATTTCTCCCCAAAGGAAGTCTCTTGGCAGTTTCTCTAACCCGTTGGTTATGAAACCAGGAATGGTGTGAACATGCAGGCAATAAGTAAGTCAGGAGATTAGATAAGGTACTCTTGAGGAGAGTAAGTCTATCCCCTTGGTGAGATACTCTTATTAGTGCTTGACAAAGAATTAGCCTGGGCCCAACTTCCATCCAATTAACCCTCTCTAACATCTCTCCTGAAACCCATCCTTAACAAAACTTCTCCTAAAAGGTGTTCCTATCGAGAGGCCTAAATATGTGTCTCAATGGGCTCTAAAATAACATTCATGTTTCCTATATTTAAAATTTTACCAAGTATAACTTCTAATTTGGCCAAATTCATCTGATGCCCTTCAAAATAAAGGAGAACATACCCGAGATATCCAAATTGGCTCGGCTTAGCACTCAATAGGACCATCATGTCATCTGCAAAGAAAAGAAGATAAATAGATGTTACGCTACAACGAATTGTATCAGCATTAACCCCCTATAACAAATCACCCTGTACTACTCTCTTGATCAAACTACGCCTTTTTTGAGAGAGATTTTTAGCTTTGAGTTATATTACATGGGTTCATGCTAACATAACTCATTCGGGGGGAATGCTTATCTTTTCAAATTTTGTAGAGAATAATCTTCGTAAGGGTTGTTACAACGAAAGCTCTAGTAGAAAACAAATTTGACTAAAGATCGTTCATCCTAACCTTATGTTTTGAGCTGAATGAGTTGTGCTGAACACCAACCCAATATGATAAATGCCTCTATAACAATAATGAAAAGGAAATGAGAGAGAATTTCAGTCATCTTGAAGTTTGAAAAAGCCTACTAAACCGTTCACAAAAATCGAAATTGAATTTTACATAACTAGATTCACACTGTCCAATGCTCACCAAAGCCCATCCAATAGGAACTCTTTGTTCACATGGTCCCAGGCCTTCTCAATTGCAAATCACTCCAAGAAATTCACACCCACACCTTGATTCGACACACTTGTTAGCCAACAACACAAAATCAAGGATTTGTCTGCTACCCATGAAATATTTTTGCGAAAATTAAAATTAATTGGCTACGAGCACTTTTTTTAGCCCAGATGCCAAATCTATAGCTAAAAGCTTATATGTTGTGCAAAAGCTAATAGGTTTAAATTCTTTGATATTTCTGCCCCTCCTTTCTTAGGAATAAGAGTAACGAAGGGATCATTGAGGTTCTTATCAAAGGATTTGTGGTTCAAGGAAAAATGAAAGACCCATCACCTCTTCCTTAACCATCCCTAGCAATTCTAGGAAAAGGTCACAGTGAAACTGTTTAGACCAGCGAGTTTATCCTCCTCCATCTCTCCTAGGGCAGAGACTACCTCTTCCTTAGATGAAACTTAGTTCTAAAGACAGAAAAGGAAATGGAAAAAGGAAAAAGCAAAAGATAACCGTTTTATTTTCCTGTGCTCGTGTTTGGTTGTTGCAGAAAAATGTGGGGACCCACTAATAATTTTTCCCACAAAACAGGTCTTATAAAAAGTATAGGATTATGCATATTACGGAAAGGTCGAAACTAGTTTTTCTGCTAGCTTTCTTACAAACTAAATTGCAGCTAAAATTAACTTTTTTATTTTTTTTTATTTTTCTTTGCCTTCACTTTTTTCTAAAATCACTTCATCGTATGATTTTTCTAACTATTGAACACAATCTAAACGTTGGCAGAATAAGATAGTGGAACCAAGTATGGCTTTTGGACTAGATGGTATGCTTGTTATAATGTATAGAAATTCTTAGGTAAATTTAGCGTATTTTAGTTAACAAAATTATTTTATATTACCATAATGACTAAGAAAATGATTGAAGAATGGAGAAATGATAATTTTTAACTTCATATAACTATAATGAAGATTTGCAAAATTGAAAAAAAAAAATTATAATAAAGGTACTGAGTTTATAACTTATACAATGAGGTTGTGGGGAACTAGTGTTTTGAGTATCGTTTAAGAGCAGTAACAGTAGTGTCAAAAATCAATCGGATATATATATGTATATATATATGATATGATAGAATCAATTGTGGAAGCTATTCACGTACTAAGAGCACTAACGTACAAAGAAAAGAAGAGATTTATGCATATTTATTGTATACGGGTAACTTGAGGTAAAATGTGGTGGGTGTTATTGTAATATCTTGATCGATTCTATTTTAAGTTTTAATTAAAAACGATGTTTTTTACAACTTTTGAAAAATGGAACTTGGTTAAAATTTTGGAAAGAATTAATTTTTTTTAAAAAAATTCAAGTACCCTTTTTGGTTAAATGCTTTCTAAAATATGAGGTACAATTTTATGTATTATTGGGTTGAGTTTTGAGACGTTTGGACAAAAACCCGGGCGGTTTTTTAAAAATTCTTTATCGGTAGTCTCTAGCAGGGGGACTGCTCGAGCGGACCCCTTGACCGCTCTAGTGGTCTGTTAGCAGATGGACATTAAAAAGGTGTCGAGGGCTTATTTTGTTTAAAAACCAAAAATGTTTCTCTTCTCCTTCTCTCTTTAGAAACCGTAAGGGGTTGGTTTTGGGTGACCATGGAGGGCGTATGGAATTTCGATGATGGTTTTGGCTTGTTTTGAAGGATGATGAGTGATCAGGACGTTGATAGCTTTGGATTCAACGAATCGTTTGAGCTTCGGATGGAGCTAGGGTTTGTTTTTGTTGGATTTGTTTATTTCCGGGGTAGGATCTAAATTAATCTTGATCATAATGTTGTATATGTGTTGTATATTTGCAAGATATATAGATTTTGTATGTATACAAGCATGAAATTAGATTTTAGAACCCTAGGTTGTCGGTTTTGGGTGTTTTTTTTTGATTTCAGGCACTTGTGGCTTTGGTTTACTAAACCTATCTTGTTAATTATCGAAAATGTCTTGCGAGTTTGAGAGATTGCAGTTAGGGTTCGTGATTTGGGGAAAAACCATGATTTTTGGGAAAAATTTAGGGTTTTTGGTGTTTGAACCTAAATTTATGAAATTTAAGTTGTTTACTTAAAATCGGGGGTTGCGGAAACTTAGTAATGTAAATGTTGAAACTTGGGTTGAAACATAAATTTTATGAGAGTTGGTACATTTGGGGGTTTTGGCTTGAAATGCGTGATTAAGGTTAATTTTTATGAAATTGTGGTTTGTGTAGCTTAATTTTATGATACAAACTGTGTTGGGTTGATTTGGGAAAATCTTGGTAACCTAACGAATACAATTGTATAACATTCAACCTAAAATCATATTTAAGGGCATGGCCCTCGTATATGTGTGTGTTGACGAGATGAACCATTTAGGTTGAATTCGTAGTGTGCGTGTTGACGAGAGGAACTATCTTGGGTTGGACTCATAGTGTGTGTGTTGTAAAGGATGGTTGTGCGTGTGAATGGTTGATTGCCGAGATAAATTTTTGGTAGATTGGACTCGGGTTGATGGAAGGGCAGCCTACCATCGTAAAGAAGAACTAGTCTTGTTGACTTATAAAAGGCAGTCCACCATTCGGTTGATTGCCGCAAAGAAGAGTTATTCTTGTTGATTAGAAAGGGCCTATCTTTTCGGAATTGGAACTGTGAAGAAGAGCTATGTTTGTCGACTAAAAAGGGCAGTCTGCCCTTCGGAATTACGGCTGTGAAGAAGAGCTTAATGCATTGAGTATGTGTGGTGGTTGTGTTGAGTATGTGGATGTTGGGTGTGTAGTGTTGAGTGTGTTGGTGTGCGCAGGTGCGTGTGTTAAGACCCACAGTTATGGTAGTGGTAACGATAATGGGTGTGGTAAGGGTAACGGCTAAGATAATGGTTATGGTTTGGTAGTGATTATGGTTAATAACTAAAGTTATAATATGAGAGTTAACTAAGGTTGTGAATGGAAAGTAACTATGGTTGGACTTTGATTTTGGGTGTGTAATGACAATACCTTAGGTTTTACTATGTTCAAAACGGGTTATATGATGTAAATAATTTTCTTGTGGAAAAGTAAATGCTTTGGGGAAAATAAAAACTATTTCATATCTTTTATCACATAACTATCCTTACATATTATGTTGTAGTTCTTGTTTGGTTTATTTCCTCCGGACTTTGGCTCATGTTGTTGTTGAACAACGTTTCAGGTTTTTGCGGTGGACGATTGATAGTTGGGATGCTTGGTAGGAGTGGCTTGAGGATTGGATGTGTTGGATAGGATTGTTATTAGTTTTATTTCAATCTATGTATATGTAATTCTTTTATTTCCTTGTATTTATGTATTTAAGGGGTGTTCGAAACCCGGTCGTATATTGTAAGGCCAGTGGTCATTATTTCTAGCATTTGAGATCGTTCGAGTGATGGATTTGGGTTTTAGATTATCGTTTTGATTATGATCCGTATCTCCTTTGTGGAAGTAAAACATATTTTCGGGTTTATGAAAGAGTTATTCATGTTTTTTGAGGTTTTTAAAACCAAGTTTTCATATGTGGAGTTTTAGGACCGAAAATGGGTTGTTTTACAAAACCTCTCAACACTTGGCCAAATTTTAGGAAGTTTGAAAGGGTAGTTCTCAGGTAGGTCACCACTTGAGCGGTCCCTTGTTTGCTGGAGCAGTTTGCCTGCTGATGGTCACTTTTGAAATTTTGTTTTGGTTTGGGGTTTGAAGGGCATGTTTTGGTTATTCTTTTTAGCATGGTTAAACAAGTTTTTGACACACTTTGAATTCCATAAAGAAGTTTTATTATCATTTTATTCAAATCAAAATGGAGGATTTTGATTCGTCTTTGGTACGTTTTAGTAAAGATTAAACTCCTTTCGGGATTTTCGGTGTGCATGTGTTCAAAGATGAGTTTTTATTTCATTTTACATTCTTTTATTCTATTTATAACGGGGTAGGACGTTACAGATTGGTATCATAGCTCAAGGTACGAATACTTTGGAGCCGTGAGAATACGTTTGCTATTGTGCGAGTGTTGTGTTGTTCGTTCTATATGCATCTTAGGATGTCTGAGAGACCATATAGTGGATTTGCTTAGGGATGTGCTATGTGCTATATGAGTATGGAGTTGAATTCCAGAAATCTTGTAGAGGATCTGGTGACCTATGTAGAAATCCGGTTGGAAACCACGTATGATCAACGTTGTTTCTGGAATGGATATCTATGAAAGTTCGTCAGGGCGAACAATGTTTCTTGGGAAATCAGCTTGGTTTTGTTTGTGGTCGTCATTGGTGCTTGAATGATAGATATGAATTATTTTCGTGCATGACATGATGTGTTTAGCGAACTTGATGATTATGTGAACTTGTTTAGGCATAGATTAGTTGCCCTTATGTGTTTACATGATTATGGTTATATGTGTTCGGTTGATGTGATGTGGATGTCTGTGTAGTCCTAGATGATGGTGTTTTCCTTGGAGAACATGTTATGTTGTGTTGGGTTAAAACTTGGTAAATCATGTGAGTTTGGGGAGATCTAAATGTTAGGTGTTTGCTCGATGAATTGTTAGGGAAGTTAGTTGCTTTGTACATTGTGAGCTATGCGTTGTCGTTACTTGTCTCACGTCATGAGGCGTATACTGCTGAGAACGTATGGACGAGAGTGTGATACATGTCGATGATGTGGATGGGAGCATAATGGTAGGTCGTGATGTCGGGTTAGCTCTTAGAGATTGAGAGTGAACTTGGGAGGTGTCCCTTGTTTTGTGAGGTTCCATTGGTGACCGTTGTGACGATGTGTTGGCGTCGATATCATGTTGTATGATTTGGGTATTGCTTTAGGAGCCTGTGTTTGGAGTTGGGCTTCCGAGTGAGTTTGGGAGTCGAGTTCCAGGTGTGAGGAACGAGGAGAGTGGTGATGATGGGTTTGTGAGGTTTTGAATCTTGGTGTGCGTGATGACCGTTGTATGGTTTGGGGTGCCCTACTAGTATGGTTGTTGAGGAGCTGTGAGATGAAGGTTGTTGTGTTCATGGTCATGGGTTGTTGTTCCGAGAGATCTTTCCGTGATGAAAACCTAGATGTGCTAGGGTGAGATTAAACCAATGGAATAGGGTATTTTGGTTTTTATCTTTCTGTGTATTCAACCAATTCCTAACTTATGGACATAGTATATTATTTATGCTATAAATAATAAATCCATTTGTAGTCGTCACACTTTTTTTGAACTGGGACAACTCAAAAGAAAATCTTCTTTTAACATTTAACAGCAGCAATCCAGAAACATTTTAGTCGAGAGATACTAAATAGTAACAACAGGTTTATGCCTTACTGTTTCTCCTTGAAAATTCTGTTGAATACAACTGGTTGCCTAGTAGTAGTTGTTTTTCCTTTTGTAGATTCCCCAATTGATTCACCTCCAACTGGAGGAAGAAAAATCAGATTAATCTTGTCAGTGGTGATCGGAAAAGAACTTCTATTATATTCTCATGCTGTGTATGGCTTCCTTGCATTCATTCACCTTTAGTATGCTCTCTGCTCATGATGTGTATGGCTTCCTTGCATTCACCTTTAGTATGCTCTCTGCTCATGATGTAATCTCTATTTGTTTTGTCTCATTGGTTAAAATGTTGACTATGAAAATGATACAGCTGTTTGGCTTAACTTCTTTTCCATTTTTTTCTTGCACAGGTGAATACAAGAGGGCTATATGTCATCATGCAATCCTAGAGCACCTTCCTATTGTAGTTGTGATTAATAGCATGATATCTTCATCCATTTAGTACATCCTTTTGGTACTTGAAATCACATTCAATATATGTTCTGATTGTTCTTTTAGGAAGTAATCCTTCGTATACTTGAGTTCACTTTTGTTAATGCTTTTAGTTATACACTATTGTTTGTTTGTTCGTTCATTTAGGTTGACAGGCTGATCATAATCTTAGGCATACAATTAAAGTCACCACCAACCACATCTCTGATGCTGCTTCAACTGTTGGAAATATAAGTGTTTTTTTTTGCCGCTAAAAGAGGTAATTATTTTTGTGGAGTCTTGTGATACCTGTTCTATTGCAACTTCAATAACTTTTCCATTCACTTTGTTTATTTTATTTATTGCTGAATTTATGTGCATTTAGGTTTTGGGCATGATACAGGTTTATCACCTGAAAGTACACAAACTATGCCCTTAATGAATTCATTATATTCTTGTTTAAATAAGTTAGGATACAGTGTCATGCTTTATGCAGCAGCAGTTGCTTTATATGATGTATAAGGTTGTCCTTCTTCTGTAATTTTGTAGTCTCTCTGTGGTCACACAAGTCCATTAGAATCGGTAACATTTGATTCGACAGAGGTTTTAGTGCTTGTTGGAGCTTCTACCGGTGTCACAAAGTTGTGAGATCTAGAATAAACAAATAGTAAGTTGCTTTGCTCTTCATCACATCAATAAAAATCGAGTCCGGACTCTGGATTGAAATTCATTACAATGGTACGTGATTCCACTTTTCTAAACCAACAGAAGTACAAATATATTATTCATTAAATAGGAATCTGAAAACATCTGTTTAAAATGACTATCACATAAAATTAATCATCTACTGCTGGGATAATCTGAATTGCTAATCCACCAAGGAAAATACACATATGAAGCAAAAAAACTCTGAAATTTACAATGTGCACATGGTTTTCTCATCCCTAGATATAAAAAACTGAGGAATTCTCTTAAAGAGGAGCTGAAACCGAAACTTAAAGAATGTTTTTCCATTCTAAAATGAGTTGTATAGTGAGGATTATTGAAAAGGGTTCTCCCTCCAAAATGCATTTCCCCTTTTGGCTTTTATTAATTCTGTTTTTCCATATCTTCATTTTTTTTTTTCAAAACAAAAAATGAACACTTCTTTGTTTTGGCAAATAATTTCTCTTATCTAATTTTTTTGCGTGGAAATTGAAGGAGGTTTGCACTCATCTTGCAGAAGGTCTCCCTTCACTGTGGCTTCATGCATGTTTATATTTTCAGCCAGGGCTGACAATCTTCCAGAGCTAATTTCTCTAATTAAACCGTCTTTGACAGATGAAACAGTTAGTTTAACTTCTTATCTTCAGATATCAGTTTATTTCCCGATGAATACCTTTTTCTTAAATCTAATTTTTTCTCTAAAATAAGAATTTTTGCACTTGTTTTTAAATCTTGTGGTTAATTCTATGCTTGTATTTATGGAATTTTACCCCCTTTGTCAGGTTGATCCTTATCTTAAGTTGGTTGAAGATATGCAATTACATGCTGTTTCCTGTACCGAAGAGAAAGGTTATGGAACAGATGATGTTGCTGCATTGACGTCCCTTCATCAATAGAATTGGGTGATAGACAATTGAGTATTTTGTATATTCTCATGTTACACAGGTTATGGATTCTTTTGGGATTATCCAAAAAACAAAGGAAACTTTGCCAAAAATTTTAATAATTGACGCTCAAGAATATTTTAAAAAAGTTGGGAACATGATGAGGAGCAAGTTTTTTTGATAGGAGGTCCTTATGACTCTGATTAGGGGCATGACTCCAAAAGTTGGGTATGGGTACATGGACACGTCTTGAACATTTAAATGTGGAACATATAATGTTTTGAAAATATTTTAGATAATTTAGGAATGTACTAGAAATAAAGGAGATCTTAACACTTCAAACAATAACAGCATCCAATTGTCTAGTTTGGATAAGAGAGTTGAGACTTATATTCCATATCCTCACCTTTATCGTATTCATATCCAATGGAACCGCGCATATTGGGGGAATAGAAGAGTCCATATTATACTGATTATCAATATAATATATCTTGTTGCCTCAAAGAGAGAGATAGAGAGGGAGAGAGAGAAATATGTAAATAAAATGTTCGTGTCTTCCCATTCAGTGGATTTGTAACATCAAGTGTTTTTGACCTTGGAAATTAGTGGCCTCTAGTTTTCATTTCTTCCGCCTCAGATCCATAATTCTTCATAATCTGCTTTTTCTTTATAATATCTGTATGCTCCCATCACTTATATTTGAGTGTGAATCTCTGTTTTCAAAGTCATACTCGAGTTTGAAGTATCAACTGCAAACTCGAAAGTTGACCTGGTCTAAACTTACAACTCTATGTCCACCCTGAGTTAACAGTGTTACAAGCTAATTGCATCCCAAGTTAGGCCAAATTTAAGCATCTCAGTTAACACTGGGCTATTGTTAAAGTTGGAAATTGGAACTAGACAGATCTCTGGGTATCTTAACAAGTAGGCTGGACTGCCTTATTTGATATGTATGCCTAGATCTCAAACAAGGTTGCCTCAGTTTTTCCCTTGTTGGGGCCTAATTGCTCAGGTTAAGATCTTATTCAATACTCGAAAAATTCTCTTCAGTTTTCTGCTCCTCTAACATGTTTCTTGTGAAGCTGTAAGCAGAACTCCAGTTTCGTCAAAAAGACTTGGACCATATACTTCTCCAAAGGTTGTAACCCTGTCTGTTTCCAAGGAAATAAATAATGAGCCTACCCTGAAGCAGGATCCAGAACTTGAGCCACCTCATGTACGGAGGCCATCGGCTACTAGATTTGATGGGGAGATGCTGTCAGTGCCTGTTGAATCTCTCAGCAGAACAAGTGATTACACTTCAGTGGATCTAAACTTCCTTGGGCTTGTAGCAGATGATGATGCTAGAGAAACCTCTGGGGAAAACCCCATAAATATCAACAGTGTTGCTCAGAAATTTAATAGAGTTTTGTCACCGGAGGCACTCTATAGACTAGAAAACTGTTTAAGTTCTTGTTTCCTCTACTGCAATGTGATTTCTTTATATGTCATTCTATCCACTCTCTACTGTCTACTTTAAATTTGTGTACGGAACTGTTCTTTTTATGCTCGTCTCTCTTTTTTTTTTTAAATTTGTTTATTTGTCTCATTATTTGGAATTAGTAATTTTTTAGCTCTTCACTCCACTTTATATAACCTTACCCCAAAAAATTTCGTTTTGCTTCCATTCCATGTTCATTATGCTGTATGAAAGGCCATATTTGTCAAACAGTAGATCAACACATCTGATAGCACCCGAAGCTGAACTTAATTGTTTAATTACAAACGCAACATTTTTGGTCTTTTATGCATCTTACATAAAATTCTTATACAGACTGATGGTACATTTACCTTATTTATCTTTGCATAATTGTGTAATTTTTTCTCTGGTTACTCATCAACCTCTAGATCCACTTCACCCATGGATGAACTTATGAACGTAATGCTTATTTAGCACCATGCATTCTACAAGATAAAGCGTGAATGTTTTTGTTTTTGCTGCGTGATATTTCATGAAAAAAGAGATTTAAGGATTCTTTTCCATTTGCACAATAACTCTATATTTTGAGATTGGAAGTTACCTTAAAACTTACAGTTATTGTTTCTATTTTGAAAGTTGTTTACTTTTTTCATAAAGAAATGAAGATTTGTCACGCCCTGTCCTGCGTGACTAAAATTCATTATCAAACCCATTTCTTATTTCTTTGTTTCAAGATTCTTAGAAATATTTTAATTCTGAATTTTTAGAAATTTCGATACAATTTTCTCTGTTTTTCGAACTATTTCAATATAATTCAACAACTTGTATATCAAGATATCATCTCAAAAAGAATACAAGTCTCTCAAGGACATTCATAATAAATATCAAATCATACATTTCATCCTTCAATCAATTCACAAACTAAGTTAAACTAAAACATACGACTACAGACCCAATGGTGCTTTACATGTATGCAAAATATAATAAATGAATTTATTGCCTTACAATTCTAAAATTAATAAAACAAATTACAATTCGCAATAATTACAATACTTATGAACTATCACGATATCTTTAGTTGAAATATGTTGAACCATAGGTTGAGCCCAAAAGTAAGATAAAAGACTAAAAATGAAAAGATGCAATATATGTGACGTGAGTGTGTATGCATCAACAAAACCATATTTAGTATGATATTTTTAAAATAATCTTTATTTTTCACACATTTGGTTTTAAATAAAACTATTTTCGATGGCATAAGGCAATCACTTAATAAATTTAGTTATCTTTCTCATTTATAGCTGAATATTAAATCATTTCTGTCAAATCATATTTACTTACAAATCAAACACCAATTTTTATTTAATTTTTATCGAGTTGTCATTCCCAATCATTTATCACTAAATTAATCATTTCGTCATTACGTTTCATTCCAGCTATTCTCATTGCATTAATTTAATTCCATTTCAGATAAGTTATATCATCATTTTCACAATTTCATATAATATCTTTTTGTTCAATCACTTATATCTCATTTAAGGAGTTTATCACATTTCAACTATTGGTATCTCATTCGTTCCATTCCACTACATTTTCGCATTTTGATTTCAAAACTGATTCTATAACGATTTATTAACTTCAATAATGGTCAATGAAATTCATTTATTCAATTTCTTGTTCAATTAATAATTTCAATATGTCTTTCATCTGTTTACATAATGAACTACCGACTGGCAAGCTTATAAAACCCTTTATGTTTGTCCAACCGACTTACCAAGTCCCATGGATAAACGATTGCTTTATAACTCACTCAATATCAACTTTTACGATTTTCCATTGGAAACACCGAAGAAAGTCACACCTCGCCAGTTTACGGGTTATTAACCTGAAGGGACTTGACATCCTAGATCGCACGACCTTTTAGGTTGTTGAGAATCCCATTTTCTTATTTTAAAACATGGGTTTTTAAGATGCGGTTTGGGCATGGTTTAGACATAAAAACAGTGAGCTTTTAAGATGTTTACTCCAAAAAGAAGATCACTAAAATTAAGGTTTTAAGTTGATAAAAACTTGGGGTTTTCTTGAATGGAAAATTGATTAAGATAAACATGATTCGCTTCTGGCTTAGAGGTGATCCAATTTATCTTCAGTTCACATGAGTTATTGTTGAGGTTAGGAATTTAGTAAAGGTCATGACGTGACAACTTGGTATCGGAACTTTAGGCTCAAATACTTTGGAATCATGTGAAGGGGTGTGCCACATCGTGAGGGATAACTTGCATGTTGCATTCATATGTTAAGTATGCTTGTATGTAGGGGTGTAAAACCCGCCCGGCCCGACGGGCGGCCCGAAAACCCGGCCTGGCCTGGCCCGAAAAAAAGCCCGGCCCGGCCCGAAGGTAGCCCGACCCGAGCCCGAGCCCGAGGTATGTAGGTACCGGGCCGGGCCTAGCATCTCGAGCCCGAAACCC
>JAUZSS010415605.1:0-14829 GCA_035668195.1 Sarracenia psittacina
TCACTTGACATGGTGTGGTCCTCAATATCAACTTCAACTTCTTCCTCACTATCGTCATTCCAAGAGACGATAAAGCTCTATCTCTCACTTCTTTTAAGAATATTAGCACATTCGGCCTAAACATGACCAAAACCCTAACACTCATGACATTGAATGCCTCGAGATCTGTTAGAGTTAGAGGAGGGGTTTGTAAGACTTTGATCATTCTCATTTGGAGAGAGATTTATTGAGGTTGTGAATGATCTTGGGTTGATTGATTTGAGGTTTCTTCCTTCCCAAATTTGACAAATTTGCGGAATTTTCTCGCAATAAGGCAAGGTCCTCTTCATCAAATGTCAACTAACTCATCATCCCTATCAACGGGGTTGAGATGAGTGGATCTCAAGGCCACACCCGTACTGAAGTTAGGTGGGACACCATGGGACGTGAGATGATTAAGCTCGTAGGTTTAAGCTTGCCTACTAATTCTTCAACCTTGAGGGAGTCCACGTCGTGACACTCCTCGATGGTGGTAACTTTAGGTCTAAACTTTTCAAGTAGAGACCAGAGTATTTTCCTCACAAATTTGGAGGAGGTTAGGGGTTTGCCTAAAGCAAATAATGAATTAACAATCTCACTAAGATTGGAATAGAAGTGGTCAAATGACTCACTGTCGGACATCCTAAGTTCTTTGAACTTAGTTGTCAGCATTTGCTGTTTAGATGTCTTAACCGTCTAGGTTCCTTCGTGAGTGATTTGAAGAATGTCCCAAGCATCTTTGGCTGTCTCACATTATGAAATTCTAAATAATTCACTGAAACTCAGGGCGTTGTGTATTGCGCCAAGTGTTTTGTAATTATACTCAGCACAAGAGTTGTCTACCGTCATCCGTTCAGATTCGGTTTTGTCTTGCGAATCATGAGTGGTGGCATCTTCAAATTTTGGTAACTCATAGCCATGCACAATGGACCTCCAAACACGTATCCCCATGGAATTAAGGAAAGCTCTCATTCTAACTTTCCAGTATGGATAATTAGAGTCGTCAAAACGCAACAGACGGTTACAAAAAGGCCATCTCTTTCTAACTCAGGGTTCATGGTAGTTATGGGATCTACTCTGGTGGTTAAACCCAAAAGTGAGAACTAGGCTCTGAAACCAATTGAAATTATAGCTATCAACCACTTTAATAAACGTAAATGGGGGTGAATAGGTTTATGACCGTAATTAAAAATTATTAATAGCACTGATCTACTGATTTAAAATTTTGTCATATCAGTCAAATATGTTATGGTAACGGATTGGATAAAAGAAATCAGAAACCAATATCAACAACCATAAAACAAGTACACACAATGTACTGTGGAAACCCTAGGAAAAATTATCCCCTTAATGAAAACCATGGCATCAAACACGCAACTTATATATTACTACGAATCAATAATGTTATGAAAACATAAGAAAATGACTTATACCCATACACCCATGGATGCCTAGCTCTGATTTTATTGACGTAGCTACCACATCGCCTTCCTTGATCCCGTCGTGTCCACGGGAGCCAATCCCGATCTCCGTATCAATGACGGCTCCGAGATAGCTCGGCCAAGTTGTGTGTGGAGTGGGGAAGATGTGTGTATGATATGGTTGATGGATGAATATTATAAGGTATCAATAAACACATTCCATAGGAAGTGTTTAGGATACATCTACAACCTTCAAACTATGTTTCAATGGTGATATGAAAGCATAAGGATGAAAAGGAGGCCAAGAGAGAAGCTGGAGGTGAGGGAACGCACCAGCAAAAACTCTCAAAACAAAGGCTCAACCTTAGCTTCCGTTTAAGTTGTGTATATATAGGAAAATACACTAGCGCACGAGCACTCTTCGAGTGCACCGTAGGTGCTATAATGCGCACGAGCACTCTTCAAGCGTAGTTAAAGATAACATGATTTTTTTCTCATGCCAATTTGAGTCGTTAGGATTTCACCGCTAATCTCGATCATTCTACGGGCACGCTACAGGCGCCTGAAAAGCCCAACTCTCATCAAAGAAGAATTAAGACATCGAACAAGGGCGCTCGAGCTCTCTATAGGCTCTCTTCGGGCACTTCAATGTGTCAAATCTCGGCTTATCGAGATAGGCATAAATTAATATTTGCTGCTCGATGTCGCTCAAGTGTTCTGCGAATGCTCCAGGGAGCTGAAAGGTGCTCGAACCGCTTTGCGCACTAGTGCCTAGAATCCATGGTAAGTTATGAATTCTCTAAGACAACAATATACACTAACAACCTTAACCATGATATGATATGATATGATATGCATATGGGTGTGTGTATGTGAGTGTCATATACCTTGTAAGGATCGGAGCAGGATTACTTAATGTGATCAGGACGGAGGACGTGGACACAAACACCCAAAACTTCCAAACCCAAAACTTCCAAACCCAAAATAAAAGGTATAGACATAATGGTTTTGTGCTTAACCCGGGAATAGCCAATATACTAACAGTTTGCATATTTTACTTGCATATTTTAGGGGGAGAAATGAATATTTAACTAGAAGAAATTATTTAGGGGGAGTAGCAAGCTTTCTAGATATAAATATGTTTAAATGTCCAAATTTGACTTTACTTGCTTGTCCAAATTTGTCTTTGCTAGTTTGTCCAAATTTTACTTTCATGTTAATCATTATCTTGCATATCTTTTAATATCCAATTGGTATCATAGAGAGACATCTTGAATTGGTATCTTAGATCATAATTTTCATATCTTCCATTTTTTATTATGTCATAGCAAATCAATTGTTGTCATAGTCAAAAGAGAGATATTGTTAGCCTGAAAGCTTTTTCAATTAAACTCTAATTTGGTTTTGATCATAACATTTGGTTTTGACAATAACAACCAATTGATTTGTAATTTGGGTGATTGTTAGCCCTATTGATTTGATCATCAATAATTTGGGTATTTGGTTTTAGCATACAACATCTAATTGACTTGATTACTGTAATGACTTATTTGTGTTTGAGAAAGTATTTTCAGGTTAAATCCAATACTTTGAAGATCAACAAAGATTCAAGAGAATATTAAAGATGTTAAAGCCGATGAGAGTTCTTGGAGATGATAGTTCCAATGAAAAGGATTGCAAGAAAGTAACAATGTATCTGTTGATTGATGCATATTATGATGCTTTGAATGCTACTAAAAGTGGAAGAAGAAAAGCTGCTCAAGTTCATAAGTCAGAGTTCGAAGAAAGACAAGCAGCAAGGAAAAGGTCAAAAGGAAGAAAGAGTTGACACCAAAGAAGGAATGAGTTAACACCTCAGCACCTTGTTACCAAACCAATAAGGATGAGTCGACACCAAGTATATATGAGTCAACACCTTTACAGTCTTAGAAGAATGTGTCAGCACCAAGGAAGAGTTATGTCGATACAAGTGCTTCACCAGTTTAGATTTTGAAGTTAAGGAAGAAAGTGCCGACACCAATGCTATATGAGTCAACACCAGGAACCTTTCTTTTTTAAAAGATCTATATGTGTCGACACCATGAAATACTGAGTCGACACCTACACTGCACATCTCATATCCAGATCTTAGCGAGTCAACACCTCAAGTATATGAATCGACCAAAAACTACCCTGAATCTGTTTGTGTCGATACCTCAGAGATTTGTGTGCACACCTGTGCCCAGATTTCAAAATCCTAAAACTCCAACGTTCGGATTTTTGAGTATTAAATGCTCCCAACGGCTAGTAGATCTTCTCCAACGACTCCATTCTTTCGCGGAATATATAACGAGTAAAGATTGAAGATCAAAGTTCTTGAGACAATAACTCTCAATCATTCTCTCACTAAAAACAAGAGCATCAATTTTATCATTCATTATTGCTTTGTTTCTCCAGTATCAGTAACTCTCTAAAGCCAAAGGCTTGACTTTTATTCTCTCATTTATTATACATTTATTGTAGATCTTTTGAGAGAGAGAGAGAGAGAGAGAGAGAGAGAGAGCTTAGTGAACTTAATTCATTGTTAATCATCTCGCCTAGGAGAAACAAATTACAACTGGTGGTTCTCTGATAAAGAGCCAAGTTGCTGTTGCAATAATCTCACAAGAGCCAGGTTTCGATTCACCTACTCAAGCAATCCGATCGAGGTTCCGCTTCACCCACTGAAGAAGAATAGGTTTCGATTGGCTTGAAACAATAATATGTATCGATTCACCTTCAAGAATAGTAGATTATGCCTTACCTATAAAGAGATTATTGTACTAAGGTTGCGATTTACCCTTAATAAATCTGATAGTGAATTCTCAAGGCTCTACGGGAGTGGATGCAGGTCAAGTTTTGACCGAACCACTATATATCATTTTTCTCTCTCTCTCTCCCCCTCCCTCATTTACTTATATTTGTAGCTTTATTTTATGCACTTTATTTGTTTAATTTTCGCTGCACGTACATTAGTTTTTAAAGTGTTGAAAAAGTGTTTAAACTTGCCTATCAATCCATTCACCCCATTTGGGTTGATCTCCTTGGACCAACAGTTTAGTTATAAAATTAAATTTAATTAATTAACATATTTTTAACATTAAGAGTAGTAATGTATTAAAGAAGTTTAATTGTTTTACTGTTAGCTCATAATATCACTAAAAAGATCTACAAAATCAATTATATTATCTTGGAAAACATATTTGTATATATAATAAATATATATTTTTGAAAAAATATAAAAAAACAAAATTAAATTTAAAGCAAATTCATAAAGAAAAATAATTGAAATTTAAATAGAGAGATATAGAAAAATGTAATATAGACGAACAATTGCTTGTGTCTAAGGGTTCTTTGAATATAATTCAACTATAAGATTATACTAAACAAGAAAGAGAAATTTTTTCATGGGCCCAGGGTACACGACCCATTTCCCACCGGGCACCAACGCAAAAAACATTTTGTCGGAGGCCCTATTTTATTACCTTCTTCCCTTTTTGCCCTTCCGTGCATGCAATAACCAACCCACGACGAAATCGGAATCGCGCAATCCCTCAAATCACGCTGCGAAAACATTCGTTGTTTTCGTGGAAATCGCATTGCAATACTGACGGGAATATCCAGCGAAAATGAGGATCAAAGGTAGTTTTCTATTCGATAATGGAATATGTATATTTAATAATCCTCAAAATGAAGTTTATTGATCGCATTTCGATTACATAATCATAGAATGTGCAAAACGTAATGTAAACCGCAATCATCGACTATGAAAACATCGTTGATGTACAAAACCTGCTACGAAATAGGTTTTCTTCGCGTACGATGTAAAAATCGTTTCGCAATGTTTGCAATATTTGTACAATACCCTCAAACCCTGTTTTTGCATTGTAGACGACTTTGTTTGGTAATACGGAACGTGGTTTCATTTGATTTTAACGTTATGAAATAAGAACAGTTGTTATTCAGGATTTCAACATTGATATGATAAACGTGTTTTCATTAAAAACTGCTGTGTTTGAAACAATAGCATTGGGTTCCTTCGAGTTTTCATTGAGTACGTTATTCTATTTTTTAGGGCTTGTTTTTGCTCGATTTTTTACATGTTTTCATTGTTTTGTAATGTGTACAATGTTATTTCATTCCATAGATATCAGTTTTCATTGTTAATTAAAAACGTGTGAGATTCGGTTTTCATGAAGTTTATTTTCCGTCATTACATTATAATGAAAAAATAGTTTTCATAGTTATATCCATTGGTATAGGTCATGTCGTATATCGCCTGTTATAAACACACCCAACAGTTTTCATAATACTGGAAAACAGTTTGATATTAATATTGTGCAATAAGAACATTAGTTTTCACGATTTCCTCATTGCTACAATAACGTGTTTTCATTATAAACTTCATTGTTTGATAGAATAAGTGAAAACCTGGCTTCATCCAAGTTTTCATTGCGTACGTTATAGAAGTCATTGCGTACGTATTAATTTAAATTTGTAATTGTAAAGCTTAAGTTTCAGCAAAATGAAAACGTGTGCAATCTGATATTTTGTCAAGTATAGTTGTTGGACAGCTTTTTTATTCAAATGAAATGTATAATGAAAACCTGATATAATAGTAATTGTCATTGTTGTAGTAGTTTTTTTTGCTCGATTTGTTAATAATTTTCATTGTTTTAAATGCATACACTGTTTTGTAACGACTTCAACACAACAATGGAAATGCATTTTCATTGTAAAATTGAGTTGTTTGCATATTTTCATTTTGATTTGTAAATTAAAAACATGTGAAATTCATTTTTCAAACAGTTCATATTGTGGATACATTTTTTCGGCATTACAGTATAATGAAAACAGTTTTCATGGTATTTTTCATTTGTATCGCTCATGTCCTCAATCGCCTGTTAAAGATCAAACCCAACAGTTTTCACATAACATACGAACATGTTTTCATTACAAGTTTCTAACATTACAAAATACTTTTCATTTGTTAATACAGCTACTGCAAAAAAATAGTACACAAAAAAGATTCTCAGACCATATGGAATGAGACCAAGAGAAAGTCCACCTGATCGTGAGCTTGAGCAGACTTTAACAAGCTTGATAAATACACCACCAAATTAATCCAACCCAAAAACGACTGAAAGCAGGGGAAAAAACAGAGGAGAGAAGCCGGCAAAAAACAAGAAGCGGTGAAAACAATGAAAACTCAGAAAACTGAGGCCAAATCTCCAAAAAAGAAATACCCAAAGTTCAACCCATTTCGGTCAAACATGGTGGGTCTGATTAAGTTCCTTACGGAGATTAAATTGAATAACGCGCACATGGAGTTGTTGAAGAAAACTCCTTTCTGGTACATATTCGACTCAATGTACAAGAAACGGACAACAATAGCGAAATGCAAAAAGACAGACCGAACAGTTGTGAAAATAATTGAGACATTTGATCCGACAAGTTGTAGTTTTAAATTAGGGGGAAAAAATGTGAGACTTACAAAGCAAGATGTGAAGTTGATTTTTGGAATTACTTGTGAATGTCATAAGCTGGACTTAGCACCGAAAACAAAAGAGAACTCGGGGTTACTCCGCCGTTTGAACATAAAATCTGGAAGGTACACATATTTAAAAGCTGTTGCATTATGTCTGCATTTTGTATTTATACAATTGCTTTGCAAAACAAAATTATGGCCACTGTTACAAACTGCAGGTTGACTGCTCCGATAATGAAAGACGCAATACGTAACCTTGTGGATGGTGATACAGCAGAAAATGTGGCGGACGTGGTAAGATTGCTGTGCATGCTAGCTTGCTTGTGTTTGCTTTTCTCTACTTCGGGCACAACTATTGGGTGGAATTTCCTCCAATACGTTGAGGACTTAGAAGGAATGAACAAATACGACTGGGCACAAGGGATTGTGGATACATTAATAGGCTCACTACAAGCCTATTTCCATACACCACAGAAAGTTTCCGGATGTGTACCAGCACTTCTGGTAAGTAGTGTTCACAAAAAAACTGAATTTATCATTGTGATGTTACCAAAATATAACCAATACTTGTTTTTGATTTGTAGTACTTGTTTTGTGAAAACACAACAATATGCAAGCCGGACTTGACCTACTCATTCCCTCGATTTCTGAAGTGGGATTTCTACAACCTGGAGAGGAAGACTGCTAGTCTTGAGTTCAACAAGTTAACACAAAAGCAGGTAACTACATGTTCTATGTTTTCAAGTTTATATTTGTTGGAATTGACTATTAAAAATTAAGAGTATGTATAAGCAGTATAAATATGATTTTAAAATGAATTTTCATTGTCATATTTTCTTGTGTATGCACCTATTTTAATTAGATTTTTCATTGGGTGTTCGCATTTACATACATAGCATATATGCCACTAACTTTACATTAATAAAAATTGAATACATAGCAGTTTTCAAAAAACTATTGATGTGGGGACACTAAAAGTGCACATTTAATAAGTTTCTCACCCTTGAATTACCAGTTTTCATTACGAATTCTCATTGCCATTTGGGGAATTGTCAAGATGTGTATAAACATTTTGTAAAAAATAGCACCAGTTGCCCCACTAAGTTTTCATTACAATATAGTTCAATGATATAGCAATTTGCATAACACATGTGGGACACTAAAAATGTACACTTTTCACATGTTCAGACTTGATGTATTAGTTTTCATTGCATCTTTTCATTGCAATTTCATTTAAAAAAAAACAATTCCGAATTGACTTTTCATTATGCGCATTCGATGTTTATGCATCATTTTTAATTACAATTTGTATTAGTATTTGATATATACCAGTTGCCCCTTTAAGTTTTCATTGCAGTTTCATTCAATAAATAGCAGTTTTCATAGCGTTATCATGTGCTGTACTGAATCCATTTGACAAAAAAAACTGCACTTCTTACATATACAGCTTAGCAGTAATGGAGTACAACCTCAGGAGTTCGAGCTTAATATAATTGCAAAACGTGAGAAGATGAGAAAGAAACCAAAAACTGCAAGAACTTTACCAGCAATGAAAGATGCCCAAATAACAGTACGTGCGAGCTTGGAAAGAACAATAACAGCTTAATTGGGACAAGATACTGATGAAGAACAACAATTTGACAACGTAGCCCAACAATATTCTGCTGATCCTGGGACACCTAAATCAGCAACAAATGCAATCAGTGCCTACGTTGTAAAGCATGATGAAGAGGAAAGTGAAAGTGAAGCAAGTGGTGACAGTGAACCAAGTGATGAAAGCAGCACCCGAAAAAGTGAAAAAAACAGCATCGGAATAAGTGATCAGCAAACATCTTCCATGTCAGAGAAAGAGTTTAGGATAAAGGTATTGCTGAAATTGGATGCACTCCTCGAAAAACAACAAATGAATGAGAAGACAGAAGCTGCAAAGGAAACAGGAAGAGTTGATGTAGCTGCACAAACGGAGGAAGAACGAGATGAACCAAGTGTTGGGAAAAAAACTGCTGAATTACATGATGGTTCAGGATGTGAGGAATTTGAACCTGCCACCAAAAAAAGAGCAGCAGTACATACCGATATACAAGAAAAGGAAATTGAGTGCAACCAGCTCAAAAAGCAGTTAGAGGAAAATAAAGAAAAATTGAAAGAATATGAGGAAAAGATTGAGGAACTGATGGACGCGCTTGTTGACAAGGAGACACACGAAATCACACAAGCAATCAACAAGGCTATTGCAATGGGTGAGGACCAACCAGGCAAAGAAACCATTCAACAAAATGAGCCAAAAAAAATTGTTGACCCAAGCTCTTTGGTAAGGAATGTTAAAAAGAGAGCGTCAACAAGAAGAAGAAAAAAATTGGACGAGTACGAATATGATGAAGGTATAATACAACTCATATGAATTCTCTTCTTTCAATCTAGTACCATTGACTGGTCATATGTTCAGTTTTCATTGTATATTACTTATGAAGACTAATAGTTTTCATTGTGCTTTACCTTTTCTAATCTTCATATGAAAACTGTCAGTTTTCATTATTCTCAAATAAGTTTTCATTGCATGTTACAAATGTATATTACACTTGTAATTAACTTTTTTCATTGTCTATGTTGACCATGTGTGTAAGATTATACAACCTGTTACCATTTGTGTATTATACTCTCTTGCAGGTGGAAAGGGAAAAAAAAGAAAAATTAATACAACCACAACAGAAAATGTGGTGGATGTGGACGCAATGAAAATAGCTGCCAAACATGAGGGAAAACCACTTAGAGCATTATCATTTATTCAGAAACAGCCTGTGTTTGCCTACATCGCAACTGAAGACAAAAAGAATGTGGAAAATATTTGGAAAGCGAAGGATTACGGCTAATTACACAATCTAAAATGTAATTTCGAGTTTCAATAAAAGTACAAGGTACATTCAGATATTTTAACTATATCAAACATAACATTATCTATTATTTTTTGTAGCAAATGCATTTGGGCAGGTGGAGAGCTTGGCAGCAACATTTACCCCAAGGACTTACAAGAAATTATTCTGGAGGCCGAGCTCTCAACGAGCGTATGTTTTCCAACATTTTTTATTCTTTAATAAATTAACAAGAATAACATAATAAAACATAATTACGCTTACAGGTAATCGATGCGTATGCTGAGATCATAATCCGGAAACAAAACGAAAAATTAGCTGCAATGGAAAGTCAGGGGATAAGCACAGACGATATTGGGCAGTCATACATTTTTTCGTCATTGACATACGTAAGTTTTCATATGGTACTCGTTTTGCATTAGTAGAAATCCGATTATACTCATTCAACTATGACTAACATCTATTTGTCATTTGTAAAAATACATAGCAAATGTTGAAGGATAAGACTGCTGCTGAGCGGGCCCAACGGTTAAGTGCGCAAATAAAGGTAGCAAGGCTTAAAAGATATATAATGTTTCCACTATGCAATGCAAATCACTGGACATGTGTTGTCTACAACCCAAAAAATGGGGAGTGGAAATATTATAATTCTTTGGAGCGAAAAGGAGAAGATGATCATATCGACATAGCAGCCCACATGGTAAGATTAACAAATCATTTATTTTAGCACTACAAGCTTTAGTAAACTAATGGTAAAATGTCATTTTTTAATTTTTCATTAGAAATCCATCATTGATGAGTTCAGTCTAAATGAAATGGATGAAGACATTAAGGCTGAGTTGCCTTCCCAAAATGAAATTGTAAAAGCTGTTTGTCCGCAACAACCATCGGGCACGTAAGTACATTATATTACATGTTTTCCCCTAAATTTAAAAGTAGTTTTCATTTTTTCAGTCTATTATAACAATGAAAATTCTTGCAGGGTCGACTGTGGGGTGATAGTGTGTTATGTCATGTCACAATATGTTGAAAATAAAGATGTGGCAGCCGAAGTTACAGTTGATTTATGCCGACAGATCCGAGCTGATATTGTCAGAAAATTTGTCAATGTACCAGACTCTTAATCACGGGCATAAACACCATCTGGGATGGACATGATCTACAAATGCATGCCTTCAAGCTGAAGTGTAGAAGAACATGGTCTTTCATGTGTTTTCATAGCATAAACTGGATAGAATTGTATTGGCAGCTGTTGCCCATAAAAACTTTGTTAATTGTTGGTCATTGGTTAAACTTGTATTGGAAGGTGTTGGCCATTAAAACTTTTACAATTTTGGTCATGAAAACTCCACTAGTGTTTCACAACTTTGCTGACGTAGACAGATATTAGCAATGATGAAAAAGCTTCTATCATTATTTTCTGGTTGGTTAATCCTCTGTATATTTATTTCTGTCTGGTTAATCCTTTGTTTATAGCCGCAGTATCTTGGTTTATATAAGTTTTAAAGGTGTGTTTTCATGTATGTTTTAATTAAATTGTAAATGGAAATAACACAGTATTTGCCATACAGTATTTGCCTTATCAGTTTTCATTGAGTTTCAATATCACAAAAATAAGCTTTCATTTGAGTTTGCAGTGCCTGCTTATTCAATCCAAAACCATTGTTTTGTATTTGCATAATGAAAAGCCATTACACATCAGTTTTATTGTAAATTTTCCAAATATTTGCTGGCGTATACAGGACTGTAATGATAAAAAAGCTTCTTTCATTGATTTCCATTTAGTTAATCCTCTGTATATTTTATTCTGTTTGGTTAATCTTTTGTTTATAGACGCAGTATCTTGGTTGATATAAGTTTTAAAAGGTTTGTTTTCATGTATGTTTTCATTAAATTGTCAAATGAATTAACATAGTATTTGCTATATCAATTTTCAATGAGTTTCAATATCAGAAAATAAGTTTTCATTTAAAACTGTTGACGTGCTGTGTTTTTAAACTAGTTTTATTTGATTCTTATACAACACAGTCGACCTTAACAACTATTCATACGTGTTTTGAGGTAATAACAATGCGAACATAAATGTAAACAAGTTAGTTAAAATCACATTACGTGATGAATGTGTTCAGTCGATACATAAATGTAAACAAGTTAAAAAACATTCAAATGGATTATGTATCCAATGAAAACTGTTTATCATTGTGTTCTGATATCGAAAAATAAGTTTTCATTTGAGTTTTCAGTGCCTGCTTATTCAATCCAAAACCATTGTTTTGTATTTGCATAATGAAAGCCAGTAAGCATCTGTTTAATTGTAAATTTGTCAAAAATTTGCTGGCGTATATTGTGTTAAAATCCTCTGTAAATTTATGTCGGTTTGGTTAAGCCTTTGTTTATAGAAGCAGTACTGAAAACTCAATGAAAATTAGTTACAATCACATTACGTGGTGAATGTGTTTAGCCGATATATAAATGTAAACAAGTTAAAAAACATTCAAATGGATTATCTATCCAATGAAAACTGTTTATCATTGTGTTCTAATATTGAAAAATAAGTTTTCATTTGAGTTTTCAGTGCCTGCTTATTCAATCCAACACCATTGTTTTGTATTTGCATAATGAAAAGCCAGTAAGCATCTGTGTAATTGTAAATTTGTCAAAAATTTGCTGGCCTATATTGTGTTAAAATCCTCTGTAAATTTATGTCGGTTTGCTTAAGCCTTTGTTTATAGAAGCATTACCTTGCTTGGTATAAGTTTTAAAAGGTGTGTTTTCATGTATGTTTTCATTATATTATCACTGGAATAAACACAATATTTGCCATATCAGTTTTCATTGAGTTTCAATATCAGCAAATAAGTTTTCATTTGAACCTGTTGCCGTACTGTGTTTTTTAACTAGTTTTCATTGATTTTTATACACCACAGTCAACCTTAACAACAATTCATACGTGTTTTGAGGTAATGACAATGCAAACAACACAATTTCATTGTGTTGTAAACCGAAACTCAACGAAAATTAGTTACTATGACATCACTTGGTGAATGTGATAAGCAGATGCATAAATGTGAACTAGTTAAAGGATGTTCAAAATGGATTGACTATCCAATGAAAACTTGTTAACATTGTAATTTAATATCGCAAAATAAGTTTTCAATAGACTTTGCAGTGTCAGCTTATTCAATCCAAAACCATTCAATCGAAAAATTTTGTTGGTATGAGTAATTAAGACATGAATCAACAAAATGAAGTCATTATAAAATACCACACAATAAATACTCAATGAATAATATGCAGTAACAGAATCTGCATTAGTTTTAATGCGATTTGTATTGTACCATTTTTAAATAAATAACTCATTAGATATTAATACTTAAGAAACTAATGAAACAAACTATTAAATCCCATATATGGAGGTACACAATCAAACAAAATTAATTTTTCATTAATTGTTCAAACAGTTTAATATATGACAGTAATGAAAAATACAAATGAAGACTTCAAATTCAGCACATTTTATTGAAAAAAAAAACAGAATGTGTAATATTCCATAACAAATACACTACAACCCAATAGGTTCCTTACATGTTTTTCTATTATGCCTACCTAATCTACCACATCGACCACACGTAATTTGACTCACATTCTCACCTTGGGAAGGAATCCTTTTCTTCCTAGGCCTTCCAGGTTGCCTTTTACAAATCGGGGGCAATATCATGCAATCATTATCATCCACCGCTTGACTCCACATGGTAGGCACCGGATATATAGGCGAGGAATATGATGTTCGATAACTAGATGCATGGTAATATTTGTCAACATATGCATTCAATGATTTCCCACTTTTCATCGCAGCAGCAACCACATGTGCACAAGGGATTCCAATCAACTGCCATTGACAACAAGTACAACAACCCTTCTTAAAGTCAACAGATGCTGATGGAAAACACTGTACCTCGTATATATCATCCGTTGATGTACTAACAATCCACGTTCTCGATTCATTATACGCCTTATACAATTTAGCATCTACCATTGGACACAACTCATTAGACCATTTCGACGACATACTTCGCCTTGTTGCCATTTGATCCATCAATTTAATATGAATCCGATCAATCATGTTTGTAATGGGTAATTGACACTCATCCTCGATCCAATTATTAAATGATTCAGCCGCATTAGACGTCATCTCCCCAAAACGACGTCCGCTAAAGTATGCATTACTCCAATGCTCCGGCGGAATGTCATCAATGAATGCTTTCACTTTAGAGCCACCCTCCCGCAATAATTCCTCTAAGAATTGATGAAACACTTCCTTTGTTGGTGCATACGCACACTTCAAAAATCGAACAACCATTCTCTCTCTAAATGCATTCTTATGGCCCCGTAGCTGATGCCTTAAATTGTTTTTCAAATGTTGAATACAATAACTGTGGTGAGCATTGGGAAATTTATTTGCAACAGCGTCCAACAACCCCAAATTCCTGTCGCTCACAAACGTAAAATCTCTACCAACATCTGAAATGGAGGCTAAATTCTTCATAAACCAATTCCAATTTTCAATGTTTTCGGCATCAACAATTGTAAAACAAACGGGGAACAAACCTGTAATAACATAATAAATATATGTTAATGACAATGAAAAGCTCCAATGAAACTGTTATAATCATTAAAATGACAATGAAAAGCTGCAATGCAAAATAGTAACAACATTATTTATGTAATGAAAACTTGAATGAAAAATGTAACATGAAGAATACTGTTGTTGCTGACTATGAATGAAAACTGAACCAGTTTTAATAAAATAAAAACTGGTACATATGTACAAATTCTAAAAATGTGAAATCCAATAAAATTGGTATGAGATTAGTAAAATCACAATGAAAAGCTGCAATGCAAACTAGTAACAGTCTTACTTCTGTAATGAAAACTTGAATGAAAAAATACTGTTATTGCTGACAATCAATGAAAACTGTAACAGTTTTCAAGACAATTTTACAGTTTTCGTGTC
>JAUZSS010426588.1:0-14776 GCA_035668195.1 Sarracenia psittacina
TAACAAAACAAACGGCGCGAACATCGGACTCCGAATCGACATTAAACTTTAATTCTTTGTAAACTTTTAACCGGTTTTCCAAAAAGCCAAACGAACCCGGTTCGAATTAAAGCTTAAAACTCGAAACGGTCCTGGAGCACCAGGTCCAAGGTTACCCAAAACGTGCCTAACGACATCGCACGTGTAATCTAGGTTCAGGTCCTTACAATCGAAGCAATTACCAAATGTCCAAAATACCCATGTATATTTAATTTAATTCCTCAACCGTCCCGACGAAAAATCCGACGATCGAATTAAATTAAATAATAACCGAAGCCTACCAAAAATAAACCGTACGTATAAATGGGCTATGTGAGGGATCACGAGAAAGTATAAGACTATGGCTAACCATACGAGAAAACCAGATATCCCTAACTCAACTCCCGAGTTAGATCCTTCCTCGTTCGAACCAAGATTTATTCCACTAACGTTCCTAACTGAACTCCTGGCCCTAACTCGAATTATGTCTTGATTTTCCAATTATAACTTGCACTAAAATCTCCCAACGTTTAAGATATGGGTTCTCGATGATTGAATTAGGTTACTGACAACCCGATTCAATTATCCTCTTATCCTCGCAATCGTGCCGCTTATCCTTTTGATATGTCGGATCAACTGATCCACCGGCCGGGTCTGGTATGATCAAACTTATAAGAAAATCACATGAGGGGAAACACCTCAACCTAAATCATACGTGGTTTCTGTCAATAGATTATCAACCATGGAACTAATAATGACAGTACCCAACCTACCAGTCATATTGAGCATAATATCAAAATCTTAACCATTGGTGACTCAAAGTATTGCGCATTATCTGAACAAGATTTCATCAATCACGTCGGGATTAAGAGTTTGTGCAATACATGATAGTATAGGATGTGGATCAATTCATATAGTCAGTATAGAATTTATCATTATATTGATCTCACTCAATACGCTCCAAGTGTACTAACACATCGAGCTCGAACACTGTATTCATAGACTGGAATTCGAGCCGTTCGACCAAGCCAAGACCAACTAATATAACAATATGCTACAATCATACCAATGGATTGTCTAGGTCCATCGCGATTGTGAGCCTACCTGTATATAATGTCAGAACCTATGACCCGATCTTCTCCGCTTCACGCAATGAGTCAAACACTAGACAGAATATATGGATTATGTATTCATACATCATACACATAATAAATATGAAACAATAAATGCAATAACATCTCGAGTGTTTCTCATTAATATACCAGGGGACAATGATAAAATTACATAAAAGCATAGCTTTTAAGTATACTATCTCAATAATCTCCCACTTATACTCAAAGCCATGCAGGTATACATTTGACACCCAATGCTTTTACTTATGTAAAAGGACCCGATAGGTTATCTGTAGACATAACCATGCATACCACAACGTCTCCGCATTGTGCAGTCTCCCAGATGAGACATTACTTTCCCTCAATGTGCTTTCCCGAAGATTACACATAGACTGAGGTGGACCTCCTAGAATCCCTATCAACCTAGAAAAATGAGTCTACATACCCAAAGGCTACAAGACTATCAGCCTAGTACACTAAAATATACTCCCTACTCCCTTTCAGGTACTTGAGTATATTCTTAACTGCAGTCAAATTCTCTCCTCTAAATTGGACTGATATCTGATTACCATGCCAACGACATAAGAAATATACGGTATAGTACAGCGTATGACATATATGAGAATTCCTACCACCGAAGCATAAGGAATAACTCTCATCCTCTCTATCTCATGAGGTGTTCTAGGACATCGATCATTAGATAGATAAATTCCAAATCTGAAAGGAAGAAATCTTTTCATGGAATTTTCCATGCCATATCGACCAATAATCAAGTCAATATAACAGGCTTGGGATAAGCCCAACATCCTACGTGACCGATCTCATAAGAGATTGATCCCAAGGATTTCGTTCACTCCTCCCAAGTCCTTCATGTCAAATTAACTTGATAATCGTACCTTCACCGAAGACAACAACCTCACATCGTTCTCAGTTAGGAGAATGCTATCAACATAGATGACTAGAAATCCGAAGGTTTTGATCACCTGGTTAAATCGAGTATTCCAAGACCTTAATGCTTTCTTAAATCCATAAATGGATCTCTTAAGATTACACAACATGTGCTCCTCACCCTTTGCTACGAACCCGTTTGGTTGCATCATATAGATGCTCTCGTTAAGACTTTCGTTAAGAAATACCGTCTTAACGTCCATATGCCAAATCTCGTATTCAAGATATGCAACAATGGATAAAAGAATCCGAATGGACTTAAGCTTTGCCACCGATGAATAGGTTTCCTCATAATTGAACCATTTCTTTCTGAGTAAACCTCTTTGCCACAAGCCTAGCCTTGAATCTTTTCACCTTCCCGTCCACTCGTCTCCTTTTTTTGTAGATCCATTTGCACCCAATGGATTTTATCCCATCTAATGGTTCTACAATCTCCTAGACCTGATTATAGTGCATAGATTCTATCTCAGATTCCATAACATTTTGTCGTAAGTCTGCATCCTTGTCTTGAAGTGCCTCATTATAATTCCTGGGTTCAGTATCAAGTTCTTTTGGGATCTTGTCGAGTGGCTTTCCCAAGAACATGAACCTCTTGGGTTGATGAACAACCCTCCCACTCCGATGAGGCCCCTCCTGTGTACTCGCGATATGCGGTGTCTCATTCCGCACATTAGGTATATTTTCCGATTATACCATATATCCAGTCATAACCTCTTCTAGAACAATCTATGATCGGGGTTTGTGGTTTATTACATAATCCTCTTACAAGAAACTAACATTTGTACCGACAAATACAATTTGATTCTTAGCATTATAGAATAAACCACCTTTAGCTCCTTTGGGGTACTCTACAAAGAAACGGACTTCCGTTTTCGGTTTCACCATACTTGCATCTCTCACTAACACATGTGTTGGGTAACTCCATCTGGAAATATTTAAGACTTGACTTATGCCCAGCCAACAACTCCATAGGGGTACCGAGAACCGCCTTAGTAGGTGCCAAATTCAAAGTATATGCCGTTGTCTCTAACGCAAATCCCCCCAAAAAAATGTGGTAAATCCGAACAACTTACCATGTACAGACAACTGGGAACCTATTCCTTCTCAATGCTACACCATTCTTCTAACGCATCCTTAGTGCAGACAACTGGGATGTAATCCAATGTTCTAAGAAATATTCCCTAAACTCCCAAGAGGTATTCACCACCACGATCATGGGGTCTTACCTACCTCTTGCCTGATTGTTCATCTGACCACATACATCAGAATGAACCAATTCAAATACTTATTCGGCTTTAAGTCCCTTGGCCAGAAATGGCCTCCTGGTCATCTTACCCTCTAATCAGGATTCGTAAACTAGAACTGACTCCACTTACAATGAACCTTAAGGTCTATCTACCATTCTTTGTATCCTCTTTATATTAAGATGTCCTAAAGGAAGATGCCAAATTAGTATTTGGTTCAGCAAGAAACCTTTCCCATTTAGTGGTAAAAATATACAAGTTATTCACTTCATCGTTTTGAATAGTATGAATAATCATGTGTGAAATATAAAGACCATTATCTAATGTTTCATGACAGATGAAGTGTTTGTCAACCACAATATTGCTAAATTGGTCATTGAAGTAAACCCAATATCCGTCAATCTTTAATCAGGTAACTGAAACTAAGTTCCATTTGATTTGTGGTATATATAAATTTTCATTAAAATTACACACCTATTATTATTGAAACCTCAAACTACATCTCCCACTGCAGTAGCAGTCCCTTTGGAGTTATACCCCATCTGAAGGTAAATCTTGCCATCTTTTAGTTGTTTGGTCACCTAGGGCCCCTGCAATAAATTGCAGACATGATTAATGGCTATGTATCTGCATACCAGGTATCCGTTGATACAACTGCTAAACATGATATTACAACTAAAGATAAGGCTTTACCTGTAACTTTGTTGTTCTTCCGGTCGGGACAATTTCTTTTTCAATACCTCGATTTCTGACAGTAATAGCAACTACTCTTAGGCACCTTAACATTTGCCTCGGTAGTTGATGGCTCCTAACCACCAGCCCCTTGTATATTGTCTTATTGCACCCCTTTCTTCTTATTCTTACCACCTCTTAGCTTAGAAGGAGAAGCATTTTGTACAACAAACACATGAGCTGACTTTTGGTTATAGCGTTATTGTTAATATTTTAATTTATTCATTATTCAAAATTAAGTTTTTTAAGTACAAAAAATAAAATTAAATATTCTTAAATTAAATAATTTTTTTAAAAAAGAAAATTTTAGAATTTTATTTCGTTACTCAAAAAAATCAAGATACGTTTAAGATAGATTAAAAATTGTGTATCTTGGATAACATGGTGGTTAATTTCGAATTCTGAATTTATTAGATGGTTTAATTTAAATAAATTATATTTTTCAAAAATATGTATAAGAGAAAAATAAAATAAACTTCTTAAGTTTTTAGTTAAAATTTAGTTTTCATAAAATAAAGAGAATTTAAAAAAAAAAGTTATTTGTTACGCATATAACACTTAAATAATAGTAAAAAGCTGGTATCTTTTGTAAACATGTGTTTTTTTTAAATTATAAATTTATTAAAGTTGAACAAATTGTTTATAACTCTAAAAAATATTTTAAAAAACTACGTGGGTGAGGGAATTTATTAACAGATAAATCCTACGATTTTTATCAATAGTTTATTGATGATGCAATTAATTTTGTATGTTGGTCTTGAGTGTCCTTCTCCCCATCGAACAGAATTATTATAGTATCACTAGTACAGATCTCCTTTAGGGTTAATTCTTGATAATTGTTAATGTCGATCATTTCTAGATCTGAAAGATTCACTGTAAAGCGATTATTGTAAGATTAAGCGGTGGTTTACACATTGTAATAAATAATTGTATTCTCTTCATCCGAGTCAATGTTATTATTTATAGTATCGAAAGTATGTCAAGTATTTAATTTTACTGGACAAATGTTAAATGTCAGAATAGTAAAATTAATTGCAATTAACATGTCTGAACAAATGATGAATAGTATACGACCTTCCCATCGAGTCATGCAATTCATGATGTATTATGCTGCTGACGGATTCATTTAAAAATGGTAGAGAGAACCAATTTTAAGATGAATTTACAATTTTAATTATCATAGTTAAATTAATTTTTTTAATTTTGTGATTCCCACGGAAAAATGACTTTCAATTCACTCACAAGCACACTCAAAGAAAACAAACACACGGGTCCCGATTACATTGACTGGAAAAGAAATTTGGATATTATGGTCACTGCTGAGGACTTTAAGTTTGTACTCACTGATATTTGTCTACCAATACCTGATGAGGGAGCAACCGAAGAGGAAATCTAATCTTATGAGAAGTGGTAAAAGGTTGATAAGATGGCTTGCTGCTATAATTTCACTTACATATCTAATGTGTTGTAGCACTAACATCAGTCTATACCCAGTACCTATGACATGATTATGAACCTCAAAGAAATGTTTGGGGATCAGAATTGTGCGGCTTGGCAGGTGGCCATGAAACTCAGATGAATACAAACATTGCCGAAGGGACCCTAGTAAGGGATCATGTTCTAAAGATGATTAGTATTCTAAACGAACTTGATACCGTAGGAGATGAGATTGACGGGGAAACCTAAATCGATATTGAAAGTATTGCTGCGAACCGTTGAAGTAACCTATAGGGGGAATAGGTTAGAAGCCGATAAATTAAAATCTTTTAATTTTAATCAATTAATTATATAACTTAACATGATAGCAAGTTAAAGTTAATAATTAAATGATCGACATAATGTTGTAAAAAGGAATCAACACCCAACAACCATAGAGAGACACACGATATACGTCTAAACCCTAGGGAAGCTCCCCGGGATGAAAATCATGACACCAACACATGGTGGAAATTATGTACTATAAGCCAAAAGGTTTATAAGATAGACAGATTAGGAAACACCCGTAACTCCTGACGGAAAACCTATCTTCTAATCTTGAGAGATCAATCCCGATCCCCTTGTTGACTCCAAAGCTGCGATAACTCCCCCTATAACGTTCTATTGGTATCTCCATACCCAATCCAAATAGAGGTCGTGTGTAGCATGTGGTCCACGGGAACTAGTCCTGATCTCCCTATCAAAGAGGGCTCCGAGATACCTCAGCCAAGTGTGCGTTCAAGCACAGTGCAGGTGGAAGGTGGTGGGAATGATGACAAGAATGATAACCAAGATGAACTCCTAAAAACCGCTAGGAGAAGGAGATCAATGGTTATGACTCCAAGTGTGGACTAGTTACCGATCCTAAAAAGGTAAGAACTACGACACATCGATCAGTGGTAACATCAGAGACTTCTCTAGAACTACTAGCCATGAGGCAATAGTGTGAGACTTTAATAAGTCACAAGGTCTCAAGTTACTACACGGCAAGGCAACCTAGCTTCGGGTCATGAAACAAATGCAAGTCTCAGAGCCTACGGTTATCCTAACAAGGGATTTCTCAACCAACATGCTTTGGATGAAATACTAAACAAAAGTAAAAGCATGCAATAATAATGCTAGATACATCATATAGAATCAAAGGAAAAATCTATATAAAACACGGATAGACAAACATACAACCTTAAACGAAGAAGGAAGATGTATTACCTTGGGTATATGATACATTACTAGGTGTTGATGGTGGGATCCAACACCAAGGCTTGAGAAAACCTAAGAGGCATCAGCAACTCTTCCATGAATAGCCCAAAGGCTATGAGAGGATTCTAAAAAACGTAACTGTTGTCCCAAGTATCAACCCTAAGGGGGAGGGGGTGAATGGGTTGATTGACAACTTTTAAACCTTTTAAAACTTTCTTTAGAAAACATAATTAAACACACAGCAAGATATAAGAAAAGTGCAGTAAAGTCAATGAGTAAAGGGAAGAGATACACTACACAGATTTATAGTGGTTCGGTCTACTTGACCTGCGTCCACTCCCCACGCACCTTGGAAATTTTAAACCCACTAGTAAGATTGTTCAATGGGCGAATCGAAGCCACGTATAATCGGGATGCTTTACAAAGGGTGAAGTGTAACCCTATAGATGGAATTCTTCAATGGGTGAAGCCTAACCCTATAGATGAAATTCTTTGGAGGGTGAAACGTAGCCCTATTCTTTTAAGGCAAAGTGAAGCTGTACAAAGGTTGAGATTTGGTAGGAGTGATTGATGTCTCCTTAATGAGAAAATATACAATATGAAGCTCACTTTACAATTCACTCACACTTAGAAATAAATTGGCAATGGATGTTCTTTATAGTGTCAAGAGTCAGAGATGAGCAAAGAGTATATCAGTAAAGGTGATGCTCAGTTCGTAGGTGAGAGTATTAAATGTAGCAATGAAGAGCTTGTATTCTTCTGTTGAGAATGTTCTCCTGTATCTCTAGTTGTTCTGGTTATTCTGGTTCAGAGAGTTCAATGTATACTTGTAGCTTCAAAATTAAAGGCTTATATATCTTCTCCAAAATCAGAACGTTGGGGGTGCATTTAATGCGAAATCAGTTACCGTTGAATCAACATACATTTGAAAATGCCACCGAATAGATCGATATTTTCCTACGAAAGGTCGATTTTTTCATGTTGAGTAGAAATGGTCGATCTTCTCGCTAAATGGATCGATCATCAGTTGAGTGAGCTGAACTAAATAGATCAATCTTTTTATAGAAAGGTCGATCTTTTTTTGAACACTTGAGATAATACATCGATCCTTGTAAAGAGAGATCGATCGTTAAGAATGTCCGAGGAGAGAGAAAAAACTCAGTAAATATCGATCGATCTTTTATTCAAAAAGGTCAATCTTTTTCTTTTCTATTAAGAAAAATGATCTACCTTTTTCAGAAATGGTCGATCGTTTTAAAAACAGAGCCTTTATGTTTGAATGCTTTTTCATCATTGAGAAATAATAAATAGATCGATCATTTTCATTGGAAGGTCGATCTTTTTGTATGTAAACGATTTCTCAAGAAAAGAGCTATCTTTTAGGATCGATCTTTTATCTCTTTATAAAGAGCGATCGATCTTTTTACGATCAATCTTTTCTTGTCATACAAAAATAGATCGATCATCTTGACAAATAGATCGATCAATTTTAAGCAAGGATCAATATTTCTTAAGCAAAGATCGATATTTTCTTTTCTCATAAAATGCGGTCGATCTTTTAAGATCGATCTGATCGGTTTTTCGGATCTATCGTTTCTTTTCTTTCATAAAATAGATTGTTCATACAGACAGACTGATCGATCTTTTCTCTTCTCTTATACAGATAGATCGATTTTTTATCAATAGATCGATCTTTTTCTTTTATTTACAAAATAGATCGATCATCTAGACAAATAGATTGATCATTTTCAATCAGGGATCAATCTTTCTTATGCAAAGATCGATCGTATTCAAGAAGAGGTTGATCTCCCTTATGTAAAGATCGATAATTTTGAACATCAAAGACTATTTTCAGAGTATGAAAAATTATACGTTCAATAGTTCAAAATGTTGAAGTCGGGTACCATGAAGTCCTGAAACTCATAGAGACATATTCAAACATTAGTACCAAACAAATTCAATTGATTTTTATATGTCATAACAAGGAAGTAACTTGATTGAATAACCCTTGGGCTAACACTAGCTGGTGTGAAGTGTATATATAAAAAAATACACCAGCGCTCAAACGTTGTACGTGCGCTTTGCATGTGCTATAACGCGGTCAAGCGTTATTTGGGCGCAGTTAAAAGATGACAGGCTTTTTCTGCCACGCCAATGAGAATCGTTAGGGTTTCACCGTTGAGCTCTAGTGCTCTTCGGGCGCACCACTGGCACTGCGAAAACCCTACTCTCGGCAACAAGAATATAAGAGATAAAGCAGGGGCGCTCGAGTTCTCTACAGGCTCTCTTCGGGCGCTTCAATATCTCAACTCTCGTTAAGAAAGAATGAAAACTTTTAATCAGGGGCGCTCAAGCTCTCTACGGGCACTCTTTGGGCGCTCCAATGTCTCCACTATCGACTTATCAAGAAAGACATAAATCTGTATATGCCGCTAGATGCCGCTCAAGTGCTCTACGAATGCTCGGTGGCGCTGCAAGGAATTCGAGCTCCTTCGTACGCCAGTGCCTAGAATTCATGGTAAGTCACGAATTCACTAAGGAAACACAAAACAAAAACCACTATATATGATGTATGAAGTGAATGCACATGTGTTTGTGAATGTAGGGATGGAAATTTGCCCCGCCCCGCCCCTGCCCCGTTAGGGGCGGGTTCCCACCATTTTTATCGAGTTTGGGGCGGGTTTTGGAGAAGAAATAAAATCCCCGTTCCGGTTAGGGGCTGGTTTGGGTGTTACTGTCCCCGCCCCGTCCTCGTCCCCGAAATATAATATATATATATATATATGCTGTATATATAATATTCCCATAAATATATATCAAAAAATCGGTATAATATATATCCAATATATATATATATAATATATATATATATAGTAATATACGTCGTTTCTAAACACAGTGGAAATGTTTGATTAATATATTAAACGACACAGTGAACTGTGGACACTGGAGCTTAGAAAATCTTTGACTAAAGTACATAAAATCTTTGATTAATCATCCCAAAATATATATCAAATATTACATTATTTATTAATTATTAATGATTGTAGGTCCAAATATCAACCCAAAGGGGGGTGAATGGGTTGATTGGCAGATTTTATCCTATTTTGAAAATTCTTGTCATTGGTGATTAATCAAGCACACAAGTCTAATAAGAAATGCTGAAAGTAAAGAGAGAGAGAGGGATAAGAGATGCAAACAGTGATTTATAGAGTTTCGGTCCTCTTGCCCTAGTCCTCTCCCCAAGTGCCTTGGGAGTTTTGAATCCACTAAAACCGATTCTTGAGTGGGTGAATCGAAACCACATACACAAGGGATGCTTCAAAGGGTGAAACGTAACCCAATATTTTTAGAGGCAAAGCGGAGCCTATTACAGAAAATTAATGAAAGGTTTTGTAATGGAAGTCCTCCTTAAATGAGGGAATGTACAATGAAAGCTCACTAACAATTTTCACTCACTCTCAAGTAATTAATAAGCAATAAAAGTTTGTAGGAGAGTGGTTGAGAGCAATAGAAACCAGAGTATTAATGATTTGCAGCTGGAAGCTCAGTGGGAGATGAGAAAGCTAGGGTTTGAGCTTTTAGTAGTTGAGTATAATCAATGCAATAGTGAATGAGAATGTTCTCTGGTGCCTTTGTCTTCAAATCTTCGAGTATTTATATCCCCTCTGAAGTTTTTGTCCGTTGGTGGCATTTAATGCACTGAAATATATCCGTTGGACTCTTGCGAAATTTAAAAACCCGACAGTTCTGACGACAGAAGTTGGATTCTGACGACAGAATGTGGTTGAATGAGGAACTGACGGCAAAAGGCAGGACTTCAGACGATAGGTCGTCAATGCGTGTGATATACTTCTGACGACAGAACATGTACTTCTGACGACAGAAGTGTTGATGCAAAATCAACCAAAACTCTCTGGAAACTTCAGACGACAGAAGCTGGGACTTCTGACGACACATCTTCTATACTTCAAAAAGGAACTGATGGCTCTTCTTCTTGTTCAGACGCCAGAAGTGATGGTGTCAAGAAGTCAAAACTTCCTTGACATGAACTGACGACAGAACTTCAAACTGGCGACAGAAGTTCTTCTTCAAACTGGCGACATAATTGATGTTCTGACGACATAACTCTATGTGAAAAAGATGCCAAACTTTCGGGAAATTTCAGACGACAGAACTTCAAATTCTGACGTCAGTTCTCCTTCTAAGAACTGATGGCATAAGCCTAGAACTGACGCCAAAAGCTTGAAATGCACACTTCGGACGACATAAGTGTTGAACTGACGACATAACTCTTCCAAAAATTGTTTTTCAACACTTTGAATTTTTGAGAAAAATTGAGAAGGTATTTTGTTAAAAACTTCTTTGAGGTGAAAGTTTAAAAACAATTAGGGCATAAAATTTGGTAGTCTTAGTACCCTTATTTCCTGAGAATCACATTTGAACATCTATGAAATATTAGTATAAAAACAAATTCAATTGCTTGTTATAGTTCAAAACAAGGAAATGTTTGATTGAATAGCCCTTGGGCCAACAATCTCCCCATTTTTGACTATGACAACAATTGATTTGTTTAAGAGGAATAAATATGAAGAATTGAAATGCTCCCCCTAAACATATGCATACATACAATTTCAAGGAATTTGACATTTTTGGGATATGACAACGTAATTAAAATTAAAGATACAATTAACAACAATATCAATGAAGAAAATATCATTTAAGGAAATTTTCTTATAAATAGCTTCTCCCCCTCAATCCAGCAATCATATATCAAGGAGAGTTAGGCAATAAGCAATTTTGAGATATGCTAATTCAAAGATTAAGCAATCAAGCACATAATATGCTAAAACATATCCATAAGACAAAAAAAAAAAATATCCACTTCCATTCACATTCAAAATTCTAAGTAAATTCACATTCATTCACATACTCAATATCCAAAGAAATATCATCCAACAAAAGATATGTCACAATTAAACCAAAAACAAATCAAGGTTTTCTCTCCCCTCTTTGTCATAGGCCAAAAAGGAATGGGAGGAAACTTGACAAAACAAAAAGAAAAAAAAAAATCGACTTTCTTTCTTTTCTTCTTCATCTTCCAAGTGTGCATACTTGGCTTCAGGGACATCATCTGAGGTGCCTTCCTTCTTCTTCAAAGTCTTCCTCTTTCTCTTGTAAGATTAAGGAGTATCTGTCTTTGTTGCAGCTTTAGGAGGAATGACAACTGGCACAAAAACTTGTGGTTCAGCAGGGGCTGGTGGAAGAGATTGGAGAGTTGTGAGGAAGAGATTTTCAACTTGTGATGGACCAAGAATATCAACATCTGAGTCTTTGGCAGGAGATGATGGAGGCTTCTCTTGAGGTGTGGGTTTAGGAGAGGCAGGCTTGGAGGCATAAGGTTCAAAAAGTGGATCAAGGGGTTTTATTCCTGCAGCATCCATCCTAGCCTTCACATTCTTTTCACATCTATTTCTCATTTCAGCCATCCTGGCTGAAAGTAACCTTTCATCAGTTTGTGAGGATGCCTCTTGTTGGGTAGAAAGCATTCTCTTTGCAGAGGAGGAGGAACTGTGGGCCTGGGCTGCAGCTTGTAGAGGTTGAGAGGCAGCAGGTGCAGGGGCAGAGGTGCTAGAGGCTTTGGCTGCAGTCTTTTGAACTTGGACTGCAGGAAAGGGAGCAGAAGATGCAGGTACTGATGTAGCAGGAGAAGGTGCAGCTGTGCCTTGAGCTACAGGAGTTCCAGCTGAACCAACAACACCTAGAGGAGGCCTCACTGTAGGAGTACTGTGAGCTTGTGAAGCTTGAGGTGGCTGAGAGGACATGCCTAGAGGCCTAGGTGGAAACTTAGGAAAGGCAATGGGCCTGAATTGTGGTCCCAACTGTTGTGGACCAAAATGGGTTTGCAAGAAAACTTGGATGTTGTTAAGGGCTACTGCTTGCCAAGAATCAGTTTGTTTTAAAAAGGAAAGATCTTTGAGCACCTTGGCTTGGAAAGCTGATTGTGCAGCTTGAGAAGCAGCTTGGGAAGCTTCTATAGCTTCCAACTTGTTTAGGATCAGGGATAGGTCTACAGAGGGTGGTACAGATGAGGATGAAGGTGTGGTTGGATCTGTAGAAGGTGGAAAAACATGAGGTGGAATTGATGAGGATGGATCTTGTGGAGTAGGCTCAGATGAACCAGCAGGTTCAGACACTTTAGAAACAGGTGGAGGAATTTGAGTTTCTAAAGCAGGAGGAAGAGAGACTTTTGATTTTAAGGATGGGTGAGTTGGGGCTTTCACCCATATTCCCTCAGAGTTCTTTATGAAATGCATCCTATGGAGGGTGGCAATGTCATATAGGTTGGAGTGATGGAAAGAAATGGCCTTCTCATTTGATAGATCAATATTAAAGTGTTCAAACACTTTAGTGAGAGGCATGGCATGGATGAGAGCAGAATTGCTACGATCAAAAATATGATTCATGTGGTCAATGAACAAGTATCCCAGATTGATAGGTTTCAAATGAGCAATACACCACATGATAAACACCTGAAATTTTGTGACCTCACCAAAGTTGCCCTTTCCAGGAGCAAGGATGTGGTTCACAATGTGATGGAGTACTCTCATTTCCATCAAAAGAATACTAGAGCTAAAGGATTTTGAGTAATCCGTAGGCTCAGTTTCAACAATGGATTTAACAAAATCCTTATAGACAAAGTCATCCTGATCCTTAACCTTCCCATTATAATTGATTTCAAGTTCAGAATCAGGGAGTTTAAGGATTTGGTTAAAGAGAGTAGGGGTGAGATCAATTTTAACTCCTTTCACTTTTGTAGTGAAGGTGTGAGGAAAATTGGTGGAGGAGACATGATTTGTATAGAATGATTTGACTAGGTCAGGATAGTGGGGACCAGTATATTTGAGAAACTTGTCCCACTTGAGCTTTTTAAAAAGAGAGGGAAACAAGAAATTCTCTTTTTCAAAAAAGTCAAAGTCAATGGCCCTACCGACAATGATATTTCTCTTAGAGATAGAGGTACCAGATACCGAATCCGTAGGTGGATGAGAAGACCCAGCCGCGACTTGAACTTCAGTGGTCCTCTGTTACAGTCCTCCAATCCTTGGCTTCCTCGTAATGTGGAGTTTTGATGGCCCCACGACCTTCTTTCCCTTTTCGGCAATCTTCTTCTTTGTCATTGTGATCGAAGAGAGAAGAGAGAGAGAAGAGACGAACTAGGGTTTTGAGGAAGAAGGGAGGTTAGGGTTCGAAATGGAGGAGAAGGGAGGAGTCGCGACTGTAGAGAGAGAGGCGCGAAGAGAGAAAGTGAAAGGGTTTTAAAACGGTTCGCGAAATAATATACCTGTCCAGTCGACAAAAGTAAATGAAACTGACGCCAGTTTCATACTTCTGACGACATAACCCAAAAAAAAAACACTACAACTGACGACAGTTGTGTGAGAACTGGCGTCAGAACCATGAAATATACCGAAGGAAACCCTCACTATTCTGACGACAGAATCGAATAACTGGCGTCAGAACTTGCAAAGAATTCTGACGACAGAATGCTGAGTTCTGTCGACACAATATACCAGAGAGAATCACTGAATTTTCATCAGTGATACTGACGACAGAAGGGTGAGTTCTGTCGGCAGAAAGCAGAATCCAGAAAAGACACAAATTCACACATCATATAATTTAAGCATGGGATGTTTATCAAAAAGCATGTAAAGGCATTATAAATCAAACATCACATAAATAACACATACCAAGACCCTTACACAAGGTGTTAAATCTATCTTCTTGTAGGGGTTTGGTAAAGATGTCAGCTAATTGTGCATTTGTGCTAATGAACTTCAATTCTACATCTCCTTTTTCAACATGATCTCTAATGAAATGATATTTAATTTCTATATGCTTAGTTCTAGAATGTTGAATGGGATTTTTAGTTAAGCAAATAGCACTTGTATTATCACACATAATGGGAATGCAATGAAAAGACAACTTAAAATCCTCAAGTTGTTGTTTAATGTACAATGTTTGCGCACAACAACTACCGGCGGC
>JAUZSS010437582.1:0-14753 GCA_035668195.1 Sarracenia psittacina
GGACCATCACATCCAACTGCCAAAAATCAAATTACGAACTTGCGTACTAATTAGTGGGGATAAAATCCTATTATCCATAAATTACTAAATTTTAACCACGCGCTATATTCAAAACCAATTTCACAAAATCGGAACCAATTTCAAAATATTATTCCCGAAAGATCGAAACCCCCAAACCAGCCCCAAAAATCAATTCGAAACCCTAACTGTTCCAAAACTAAAATCGATCACACAACAATGATTCTAGGAAGCTTAGATACTTTGATCTAGGTCTAATTTCATGATCCCAAAGCCTAAACCAAGATTAAAATCAAAAAATCCATAAATCTCACCCGACGGGTTCGGTGAACCCTAGGTTCCAATCGATTACAAAACTTTGCTCAAATCACAAACAAGATCAGTAGAAATACTCTAAAGGTTAAGAATATTACCTTCAATGAAGCAATCCGAAGACATCGACTCAAATCGAACCCAAAATCCATCACCGAAGCTCGCGGCTGTTGCCCGCGGTTTGTCCCCTATTTCGTCTCTGCTACAGCTTCTCTCCCTCTCTCCTGCCGTCGCCGGCAGCATGTGGTGGCACAGGAGGTGGCGCCGACCTTCCCTCCTCCTCTCTTCTTCTTCCTCTTCCCTTCTCTTCCACCCCTGTTTCTCTTCTCCACAAACCTCACGGGTTCTCTGCGAGACTGTGCACGACGAGATATTGTTTTGTTTTATTTTATTTTTTTGCTTTATGTTTTATAAAGATTTTTATAATATAATATATATACATACATATATATATATATATATATATCTGAATATATGTATATACATACATACATATACCATCACTTTTTCAAAAAAATCATATCCCGAAAAACCCCTTTCGAATTAAATTATTAATTAAAATAATTAGCTCCTTACAACATATCCCACTAAAACAGGTTTCGTCCTCGAAATCACTGCACCATAAGAAGGAATCAACTCCAAACATTTTCCAACGTCTGTAGACCGTAGTCTCATCAGATACCTTGCCAACCAGTCCCGGTCTCATAAGGTGAATTGTTCCCGTGTATGCCCAACACGGTGTACACTTATATGAAATACGAACATGGAATACTGGTTGTCGTCGATAAATTCTGCCAATCTGTAGAGAACCCCATGTAGACGATCAGTCTCATTGATGAAGCAAACAGCCATGACCTGTACATTGTACCCTTGAACATGATACCTAGTAGCAATTGGTAACCCAACTAACTGTAAACTCTTCCATAAACCGAATGATCCCAAACCAAGTACGGTGAAGAATGAAACCCAAGTCAATAGATGATCTCACTGATACACAACAAACCCAAATAGTTTGTCATAACCATTCCTACCAGAAAGGCTCCTCCATTAACCACGGATCCACAACATGGCCATACAAGCTCACTAATATGCGAGGTAACATATCCCACTAAAATAACTTTTCGTTCACTGCTACTTGATTATGGTTTCAATTCCTCTTTTGATAACTCCACAAATTCAATAGACCTAACCAGGATCATCCTTCAAGAAGGTAGATAGCCTCAAACCTCAATTGATCCATGTCAACTGTCTTGTTCCACACCGTCTGATATCCCACTAAGGATTCTCCATCAGGTTGAGATCCAACTCATCCTACTTACGGTCTCACGTTACCATGATCCAAAGAAAGAAATCTCCAACTAGAAACAATCAAATCGTTACAGGTACCTCCGCTCATCGTTTGTTTACCCTCAAGGCATCAACATGTGATTGTAACACTCCAAAGTAAAATAATGTTTTAATTCGTCTTAAAACTTTAAAACTGTTTTTATCACTATTAGAGAAATCCACATTTGAATTAAAAGATGAAGTTAAGATGAATCTAGTGTTACATCACTCACTTAAACTCCTGAGCCATCACGCAGACCTCACAGTCTAAAACTCCCCTCAACTTTACCGGTACCACAAAAAGAAGCAAATAGCTAAGTCTCCTTAGGCATCCTCACCAAGGCATCTATCTCATAAACGATATTCTCAGAACTCAACTCTGACAACTACACGAACTGTAACTGTTCTGACTCTAATCGACTCACAAGCCAAGCCCATAGGATTGGATCTCACCAGAAGCCTATGCAAACACCATCTGAACGTATCACCGTCAACTGAATCCAACACTCGTACCTCATACCGACTGTTACCCAAGGTCATCAATAAGTCGTCACAAGGTACTGACTCATACTAACCTCAATTCCAGCACGGTCAAAGAAGGACTTACAATCAATCTTGAACAACTGTCCACTTACCAATCATCTCTCGACGACCAACAAACATTCATGTGTCTCACTTACATGAAGTCTGTGTTCTTCTGTAATGCCAAATCCTGTACCGACACCAAACTTAATAAAATGTTTCCTAAACACACTGAAGAATATCAAGTCAACCATATTAGTCAGGTGCATACCACTAAGCCAGCGGTCATCCAAGGGTATACATAGTACACCAAACTGAATCCTAGGCGGTCATGAAGAATATTGCTACCTAGCCACACTTCTAGTACCTCCTCGAACCTTATCCCCTGATATGGGTTAAAAGATCCCTGATACTCTATTTCTACATTATCCATACCCATAATTACAACTTGCAATCGTCGTGTTGGAACAACATTGGCAACACAGCCATCATCCAACACAATGACATCATCACGGGTCAAAGATATAGCCACCTAATCCACCTTTGAAACCTCTTTTACCAGGTTCTTGTCACCAAAAAAATCTCTTAGGTGAATCCACATTCATGAAAGCTAACACCTGACTTATTTCTTGTCAAACCTGAAGAACTCATCAAGAGAACCTAAATTATACAACGGCCACTACACATCTACAGGGTCAACAAACCCACCGCCTCTTGTCGATTCTCACAACCGACATGCAACACTGTTACTCAAACAAACGTGTTTCCCAAACATATACTCCCAGCATAACATGCAGGTCTGTAACAGGATAGTGACGAAAACACACGTCATCCTAGCCTCTAAGGGAATCTCACTCTCAAAGGGAGGAAACTCTTAGAAAAATCATCTACCCTGAAGGGTCACATCAAACCATCATCCCACAAAACATGCCATCTAGCAAAACACTTAATGCCAAGGCGTACACACTCTCGGATACTCCTCCTACTCTCGTAGGAAAGATAACTAGCTATCTATACATGTAAGCATGCTAACAAGTTATCACACACTGATGAGGCTAATTAGAGTGATACCTCAATCCAAATAATTCATTTGGATTTTTGATTAGAATGAGTGTTCATGAGGCGCCTTTCTAACCAAATACCTAAAGTAGTCAACCAAACGCCAAGGCTAGAAATATCATCCTTAAAGTCCTACCTCCATACCCACGTAATCACGTAATCATATAGTGTGCACATGTCACTAAGCATACGAGCATACCAAAAACATGAATGCAACATGCAAAGTAACTCTCTCGGCTTAATACACAGCCCTTCCCCATGGTCGAAGGTAATCGAGCCATGCTCTGATACCAAGTTGTAACCCCCCGACCCGGAGATGTTAAAGAAATACAAATACCGCGAAGCACCTGATCAAAACCACTTTTACTGTAAAAACATTTATCAAAAATCGAAACTCAAGCCGAATCTTCCTGTCTCAAAAGGTTTGCTTAAAACGAGAATAATCTTTTCTTTAAAGAAAACTAAAAATGGTCCAAAAATATTCTAACTCTTTTTAGAAAACTTCTGTAGGATATATACTCAACGGGATATTGGAACCAACAATATAATATAACATCGAATATCATAGCACACTATCATAACAAGATATACATATAAGTGATATATCCTAATCAACTGAACTGATATCCTCACCAAATATCAATACAATAAGCATAAACCCTACACAACCATATCTATCACCAAGATATCAGTAGTTTATGTGTATGCAGTAATCACAACATAATGGTGAAGAGTTCACAAACCCAAACTCACAAACCACACAAGGCTAAGAATTTTTATCCTGTAAACAGTTATCTCTAGTCATAAATATAGGTCATGCCCCGTACCATAGCTTATAAACATTATAATCACATTGTAAACATAGGCTCAATTACATAACATATATCTTGAGCTCAACAGCAGTAGCCGCTATCCAAGCAAACAAGCACAACAACAGTAACTGTCGTTAAACCGGTACATGTATATGAGATTGAAACAAATCATATAACACCTAACTCTAAACAACAACATAGGGCTAAGAGGTAAAGATGTCCCTCTACTAGAAAGATATACATGAAATACTATGCGATCTAGCATAAGCAAGCGACTGAATAGTAAACCAGTTATGTTATAGTTCTATGTACCAAGAAGAATAGTAAACCATAATTGCATCGAGCTCACCCAAATGGGATCCACCCTCAATATCAGGACATCGCCTGGGATCAAGATGTCTCCTGGACCTAACTTGAAAGCCAACACCAGGATAACCCAAACAGGATCCACCCTAAATAGCGTCGAGCTCACCTAGACGAGATCCATCGTAACTAGCACCGAGCTCACCCAAATGGGATCCACCCTAAATAGCATCGGGCTCACCCAAACAGAATACACCCTAAACATAAGGATATCCCCTGGCATCAGGATGTCTCTTGGAACCGGCCAGAAAGCCAACTGGCGTAGGGTGTCACCCACCGAACAGTCAGGCCTACAAGCCTCCGAACCCTTGCCGAATCATAAGTTTAGTTTTGAAAAGAGAAGGGATTGATTTTAAAAGTAAAAGTTATGATTTGACACCCGTCTAGACAATATATAACAATCGATGTACATAAAAAAGCAAACAACCTAGCATAAAGCCAGCCGGTGCATAAGCCATGAGGCATATAGCTGTCATATCTAGAAAGGTGTGAAAGCCACTCATGTCACTAAGACATCTAGTTATATATACAGGTAATATATCTACTCTCTACATAGCAAATAATGTAGCAATAACCACCTAAAGATATATAGCAAATAATATATCCACTCGAACATAACAGATGATGTAGCAACGACCAAAGGATCCAATAGGGTAGACCAAGCTACAATAACAACCAGGATCCTAAGCCTACCATAACATTAATGTTCTACCCAAGTGTTAAGCACATGGCTATCCAATCCAAAAACGAATTATACCCACATGATATAACGATATCTGATTGTAACGATCTTCGATGCTATGCAAGCATGAATTAAGATTAAACCACAGTAACAAGTTTTATCAGAATTTTAAACACATAGGTGTGTTACAACATCCTCCCAAACATAGGAAACTACCGTATCTCAAGTGTAACAACCCTGGACCCATTAGAACCGGGTTACCATCAAGAAAACTATAATTCACAACTTAGGTAATAAGCATGCTACCACAAATCTGATAAGACAGATATCATATAAGCATATTACCGACCAAGGAAAGCTAAAACGGTTTCCAAGAATACCAGGTCCCAAGGCCCGCACTAGACATATTTAGCCATAAAGCATACTTTGCATGTTTAAAGTATAATAAATCAAAATAGCCTTACATATAATAGGTAGAGTTCTAGAGTAGGTTGTTCCGTACCTCATAACCGAGACAATGGCAAGAAACCTAGTCCAATCCATAGCCGTCCTGAACCAACTCTGAAAGGGCATCCAACTGCCGAAAATCAAATTACCAACTTGCGTATTAGTTAATGGGGATAAAATCCAATTGTCTAAAAATTTCCAAATTTTAACCACATGCTTTATTATATGCCAATATCACGGAATTGGAATCAATTTCACAAAATTATCCCCTAAAGGCCGATGCCCCCAATTCAACCCCAAAAATCAATCGGAAACCCTAACTGTACCAAAACTGAAATGGATCACACAACAATGATTCTAGTAAGTTTAGATACTTAGATCTTGGTCCAATTGCATGATCCAATAGCGCAAAGCAAGTTTAAAATCACAAAATCCATAAATCTCACCTGGTGGGTTCGGTGAACCCTAGGTTCCAATCCATTACAAAACTTTGCTCAAATCATAAATAAGATCAGTAGAAATGCTCTAAATGTCAAGAATATTACCTTCAACGAAGCAATCCCAATAAATCAGCTCAAATCAAACCTAAAATCCATAACCGAAGCTCGCGGTTGTCACGTGCGGTTTGTCCCTTGTTTCGTCTCCACCGTAGCTTTTCTCCCTCTCTCCCACCATTGTCGACGGCGTGTGGTGGCACTGGAAATGGCATCGACCTTCCCTCCTCATCTCTTCTCCTTCCTCTTCCCTTCTCTTCCTCCCATGTTTCTCTTCTCCTCAAACCTCACTGGTTCTCTGCGCGACTGTGCACGACGAGATATTGTTTTGTTTTATTATTTGTTTCACTTTAAGTTTTATAAAAACTTTTATAATATAATATATATTCATACATATATATATATCTGAATATATATGTATATACATACATAGATATACCATCACTTTTTCAAAAAAAAAATCATATCCCGAAAAATCCCTTTTCGAATTAAATTATTAATTAAAATAATCATGTCCTTACAACATATCCCACTAAAACTGATTTTGTCCCCGAAATCAATGCACCATAAGAAGGTAGCAACTCCAAAAATTTCACAATGTCGGTAGACCTTAGTCCCATCAGATACCTCGTCAACCAGTCCCGACCTCATAAGGCAAACTATTCATGTGTCTGCCTAACACGTTGTACACTTATATCAAACACCTATATGAAATACCTACCTGGAATACTGGTTGTCGTCGCTAAATTTTGCCAATATGTAGTGGACCCCATGCATACAATCAATCTCATCGATCAGGCAAACGGCCACGACTTGTACATTATACCCTTGAACACGATACCTAGTAGCAACAGGCAACCTAGCTAACTGTAAATTCTGCCTCAAACCGAACGATCTCAAACCAGGTATAGTGAAGAATAGAACCCAAGTCAACAAATGATCTCACTTAATACATAGCAACCCCAAATAGTTTGTCATAACCATTCCTACCAGAAGGTCTTCTAGGTCAACCACGGATCCACAACACGGCTATACAAGTTCACTGATATGAGAGGTAGCATATCCCACCAAAAGATCTTTTTGTACACTGCTACTTGATTATGGTTTCAATTCCTCTTTGGATAACTCCAAAAATTCAACAGACCCAACCAGGATCATCCATCAAAAAGATAGATAGCCACAAGCCCGAATTGATCCACATCAACTGTCCTGTTCCACACCGTCTGATATCCCACTAAGGATTCTCCATCAGGTTGACATCCAACTCATCCTACTTACGGTCTCACGTTACCATGAACCAAAGAAAGCAATCGTCAACTAGAAACAATCAAATCACTATAGGTACATTCGCTTATCATTTGTTTGCCTTCAAGACATCAACATGTGACTATAACACTCCAAAGTAAATTCATGTTTTAATTCATATTGAAACTTTAAAACAATTTTTGTCTCTTTTGGAGAAAACCACGTTTCAATTAAAAGAAGTAGTTGAGACTGATCCAATGTTACATCACTTACTTAAACTCTCGAGCCACCACGTAGACCACACGGTCCAAAACTCCACTCATCTTTACTGATACCACCACAAGAAGCAAACAACTAAGACACCTTAGGCATCCTAGGTAAGGCATCTATCCCATAAGCAGGATTCTCAGAACTCAACTCTGACAACTACACGAACTGTAATTGTTCCTACTGTAACCAGCTCACAAACCAAGCCCGTCGGAAGGGATCTCTCCAGAACCCTAAGCAAACACCATCTAAAGGTATCACCCTCAACCGAATCCAACACTCGTACCGAATGCTACCCAAGGTCATTAGAAAGTCATCACAAGGTGCTGATTCGTAATAACCACAATCCCAGCATGGTCCAAGAAGGACATACAGTCAACCCTGAACAATTATCCACTCACCAATCATCTCTCAACGACTAACAAACATCCTCGTGTCTGACTTACACGAAGTCTCTGTTCTTCTGTAATACCAAATCCTGTACCGGCACCAAACTTAATAGTGTTTCTTGAACACACTGAAGAATATCAAGTCAACCATATTACTGAGGTTCATACCACTAAGCCATCAGTCATCCAAGGGTGTATATAGTACACCAAACTGAGTCCTAGGGGGTCGTGAAGAATATTGCTACCTAGCCACACCGTTAGAACCTCCTCGAACCTTATCCCTTGATACGGGTTAAAAGATCCCTGATACTCTAGCTCAGCATCAGCCAAATCCATAATTACAACTGGCAATTGTCTTGTGGGAACGTCACTGGAAACACCGCCATCATGCAACTCAATGACATCATGACGGGTCGAAGAAATAACCACCCAATCCACCTTTAAATCCTATTTTACCTGGTTCTTGTCACACAAAAAATCTTTTAGGTGAATCCACAATCATGAAAGGTAACACCTGACCTGTTTGTTGTGAAACCCGAACAACTAATAAAGAGAACCTAAATTGTATGACGACCACTACACATCCACAGTGCCAACAATCCCACATTCCTCTTGTCGATCCTCACAACCGATATGCGACACTGTTACTCAAACAGGTGTGTTTCCAAAACATATACTTCTTACATAACACATTGGTTCGTAACAGGATAATGATGACAACACATGTCATCTTAACCGCTAAGGGCATCTCACTCCCAAAGGGAGGAAACTCTCGGACAAAGCATCTACCTTGAAGGGTCACATCAAACTATCATCCCTCAACATAGGCCATCTAGGAAAACACTTAACGCCAAGGAGTACACACTCTCGAATACTCCTCCTACTCTCATAGGTAAGATAACTAGCTATCTAAAAGCTATAAACGTGCTACAAAGAAGATTAACATCTATACATGTAAGAATGCTAACAAGTTATGACATATCGAGGAGCCTAATTGGAATGATACCTTAATCCGAACAACTCGTTGGGATTTCTAATTAGAATGAGTGTTCATGAGACGCCTTTCTAACCAAATCCCCAAAGTAGTCAACCAAATGCTAAGGCTAAAAATATCATCCTCAATGTCCTACCTCCATTCCAATGTAATCACATAATCATATAGCGTGCTCATGTCACTAAGCATACGAGTATACCCAAAATATGAATGCAACATGCAAAGTAACTCTCTCGGCTTAAAACACAGCCCTTTGCCATGGTTGAAGGTATTCAAACCGTGCTCTGATATAGAGTTGTAATGCCCTGACTCGAAGACGTTAAAGAAATACAAATACCACGAAGCATCCAATCAAAACCCCTTTTTTATTGTAAAAACATTTATTGAAAACCGAAGCTTGAGCTGAATCTTCCCGTCTCAAAACAATTTCTTAAAATGAGAAAAATATTTTCTTTAAAGAAGACAAAAAAAATGTTCAAAAAATACTCTAACTCTTTTTCGAAAATTTTGGCAATGCTTCCCATGTTTTTGGACTATCCTGAAACAGGCAATGTAGGCAATGACCTGTAAATAAGCAAATACAACTACCCAGCAACAACATAATCCCCTCTAAGGCATCAATAACAACAATCTAAGCCCGTACAAGTCATAGCTAAGCAATATACAACAGAAATTAACTGAACAGATACAGCTACCACGTTAAACCCAACCCATACATGAACATATAACCAGAGAGATGCTAAGTAACCAGATTCCTCACCATGCAAACAGGAAATGAAAATGTCCCCAAGGCCTCATACAACATATCTGAATAATATATACAATCATCCAAAAAAACCGTGAGCTAAAGACATGCTCAACAAATAAACCAATCTTCTGCCAAGCTTCTGCTGCGTCTGTTCTCAATCTGCAGTACTTCTCTGACCTTACATGTGTTGTCAGAGACAACGTGAGCCACATGCTCATAGAAAACAAGCTATAAAAGAGCTAAGCATGTTGTACGAAGATGACCTGTGATAGGCAAATAAGGTTTAACAGAAACTATCAAAATACAGTTTATCGCGTTATCATGATTTCTACAAATCAGTTTGTACCATAAGTCTAACCATTTATACAAAAAGTATAAATAACAACCCAAAGTGTAGCCAACTTAGACATAGACTTAAATAATTTATATCTCAAGCCTAGACAATATTCACAAGTCTAGACAGCTTATACACAAAGCTAAACATTTCAACTGATATAATCAACACGATAATAGAACCAATGATATAATATAACACCGAATATCATAGCACACTACCATAACAGGATATATAGAGCAGTGACATATCCTAGCCAACTGACCTGATATCCTCACATGATATCGATACAACAAGCATAAACCCTGCACAACCATATCGATTACCAACATATCAGCAGTTTATGTGTATGCAGTAATCACAACTTAAGGGTGAAGAGTTCTTGAACCCAAACTCAAAAACCATGCAAGGCTAACAGTTTATATCCTATAAATAGTTATTTCAAATCACGAATATAGGCTATGTCCCATACCATAGCTTATAAACATTATAATCACATTGCAAACATAGGCTCAATCACATAACATATATCCTAAGCTCAACAGTACTAGCCGCTATCCAAGTAAACAAGTACAACAACGGTAACTATCGTTAAACCCGTACAGGTATATGACATCGAAAAGAATCATATAACATGTAGCCCTAAACAACAACACAGGGCTATGAGGAAAAGGTTTCCCTCTACTAGCAAGATATACGTGAAATACTATGCAACCTAGCACAAGCAAGCGACTGAAAAGTAAACCAGTTATGTTACAATTCTATGTACCAAAAACAATAATAAACCATAACTGCACCGGGCTCACCCAAACGGGATCCACCCTAAACATCAGGACATCTCCAGGCATCAGGATGTCTCCTAGAACCGGCATGAAAGCCAACACTGGCTCAACCAAACGAGATCCACCTTAAACAGCACCGGGCTCACCCAAACGGGTTCCACCCTAAACAGCACCGGGCTCACCTAAATGGGATCCACCTTAAACAGCATTGGGCTCACCCAAACGGGATCCACCCTAAACATCAGGACATCCCCTAGCATCAGGATGTCTCTTAGAACCGGCATGAAAGCCAACGGACGAAGGGAGTCACCTGCCCGACAGTCGGGCATACAAGCCTCCAAACCCTTGTCGAATCATAAGTTTATTTTTGAAAAGAAAAGGGTTTGATTTTTAAAGTAAAAGTTAAGATTCGACACCCGTCCAGACAGTATATAACAAGCGATGTATATAGAAAAGAAAACAACCTAGCATAAAGCCAGCCGACGCACAAGGCCATGAGGCATATAGCCGTCATAAACAGAAAGGAGAGAAAGCCACTCCTGCCACTAAGACATCTAGTGATATATACAGGTAATATATCTACTCTCTACATAGAAAATAATGTAGCAATAACCACCCAAAGATATATAGTAAGTAATATATGAAGTCCTACATAACATATGATGTAGCAACAACCAAAGGATCCAATAGGGTAGGCCAAGCTACAATAACAATTGGGATCCTAAGCTCACCTTAACATTAATGTTCTACACAAGTGGTAAGCACACGACTATCCAATCCAGAAACGCATTATACCCACAAGATATAACGATATCTGATCCTAATGATCTACGATGCTACACAAGCATGAATGAGATTAAACGATAGTCACATGTTTTATCAGAATTTTAAACACATATGTGTGTTACAACATCCTCTTAAACATAGAAAACTACTGTATCTCGAGGTTCACAACCCTAGACCCATCAGAATCGGGTTACCATTAAGACAAGTATAACACACAACCTAAGCAATAAGCATGGTAGCACAAATCTAAAAAGACAGATATCACATAAACATATTACTGACCAAGGAACGCTAAAAAGGTTTTCAGGAATACCAAGTCCCGAGGCCCGCACTGGACACATTTAGCCATAAAGCATACTTTGCACGTTTAAAGCAAAATTAATCAAACTAGCCTTACATATAATAGACAGGGTTCTAGAGTAGGTCGTTCCCAACCTCACAACCGAGTCGATACCAAGAAACCAAGTCCAATCCATAGCCGCCCTGAGCAAACCCCAAAAGTGCATCCAATTGCCAAAAATTAAATTACTAACTTACGTATTAATAAACGGGGATAAAATCCGATTATCCAAAAATTACCAAATTTTAACCACATGCTATATCATATGCCAATATTACAGAATTAGAACCAATTTCATAAAATTATCCCCCAAAGGCCGAAACCCCCAAATCAGCCCCAAAAATCACTCTGACACCCTAACTATTCCAAAACTGAATTCGATCACACAACAATGATTCTAACATGATTAGATACTTAGATCTAGGTCCAATTTCATGATCTAATAGCCCAAAGCAAGATTAAAATCACAAAATCCTTAAATCTCATCCGACGGGTTTGGCGAACCCTAGGTTCCAATCGATTACAAAACATTGCTCAAATCACAAACATGATCAGTAGAAATGCTCTAAAGGTCAAGAATATTACCATAACGAAGTAATCCAAAGAAATCGGCTCAAATTGAACCCAAAATCCATCACCGAAGCTCACGGTTGTCGCGCGGGGTTCATCCCCTGTTTCGTCTCTACCGCAGCTTCTCTCCCGCCATCGCCAGTGGTGTGTGGTGGCGCTGGAGCTAGCGCCAACCTTCCCTCCTCCTATCTTCTCCTTCCTCTTCCCTTCTCTTCCTCCCATATTTCTCTTCTCCCTGAACCTCACTGGTTCTCTAAGCGACTGTGCGCGACGAGATTTTTTTTTTTTTGCTTTAATTTTTATAAAAACTTTTATAATATAATAAATATACATATATATATATATATCTAAATATATATATATATATATTCATACATATATCATCACTTTTTCAAAAAAAAAATTCATATCCCAAAAAATCCCTTTTCGAATTAAATTATTAATTAAAATAATCATATACTTACACATAATATGGGTATCTATCATTCATAACCAAAACTGAAAAGATACTTCTTTTCTAACAAAACTACCCACTAAGGAAGCAAAACAGTTTTGAAGTTTTCAAGGTTTCGATGAAAAACCGAATCGCCAACTTGTAGGTTAATTAACAAAGGTTGATTCCACTTATCTCAAAAATTACCAAATTTAAATCATATGTTAATTTCTATACCAATTTCACATAATTAAGAGCAATTTATCAAAATTGTCCCAAATCGGTCAAAAATGCCAAATCTATACACATACCTCAATTTCAAACCCTAACTCGCCCATAACTAAAATTGATTTAACAAACATCACTCTGGCAAGTTAGGATTGTCCTCACAAGGATCAATTTTATGAATTACTAATCAATTTCACAATTAAAAGCTTGAACCCAAACAAGGATTCATGTTGGATCTCGGCAGCCGTAAACAATTCAAGGCAAATTTGTCGAAGAAAAATTCAATCCATATCAATAAATAGGTTTATTAAGTCTAAAATCCTACCTCGATCGAAGAAATCAGAAGAAAATTGGATTGATCGAAACCAAAATCGACTGTCAAAGCTAGCTGTCACGCACGGGACGTAGCTCTATTCGGTGGCCCCGGTTCTTGCCTCAAACGAAGCCCATTCTCCCTTCTCCTTTGGCCAGCGATGACTCCGGTGAGAGGCAGCGACGACATCTACTCCCCCTCCCTCTCTTTCTTCCAGGTCATCTACTTTGTTTCGGTTACGTCCGAAACTTCTAGTTTTCACCATTGATCTCTCTCTCTCTCTCCCTCTTTCTCTCTCAGTCGTCGGTGGTATCAGAGGTCGCTGGCATCGAACATCCCTCCTCTCTTTTTCTCCCCCTTCTTCTCCCTTTTTCCTTCATCTTCTTCCATGCATGATGGCTTCTGGTTTTCTTCAGAAGCTTCCCCTGCGTGCGTGCCCTGCACCTGTTTGGCCTATGCTTGTTTTATTTTTTGTTTCATGTAATTTTTTTTAACTTTTTTATTTAATTATAAATAAAAATAAAGATAAATATACATATATATATCTACATACATATATATATATGCTCATTGTTGGATTCGGCATAGTGGAAGTTTTTAAAATAGTTTTTATGATCGATTACGGGGCCATAAAAATCGTAATCTCACGTTTTTTATGAATAAGCAAAACTACTATCTACAATGAATAGAATTATACCGATTGAAATTCATTGTAGAATTTCTAAGATCCACAAGTTGAGGCGAGACCACCCCACGATTTTCTAGCGTATATGCCGGATGCGCTACAACGACTACGGCGTGTGGGCACCATCTCCATTCGAGGCTCCTTCTCGTTCTTGATTTCTTTTCACACACCAATCATCAAAATTGCAAAAAAATACAAGAGGGGAGAGAGGATGGCAGACAGCTAGGGTTATGGCACACCCAAAATTGTTACCTTGTGTATATTTTATTCCCACATTTTATTATATATATTAATGCATATATATATTTTGAGATACATATATATCTCTTTCATATATATTCCACATAATATATATACATAAAATAATATATAAAATATATTCATACCATGGCCGGCCAAAGGGAGAAGAGAGAGAGAGAGAGAGAATCTAATTTTTCTCCTAAAAAGTCTCCATCAAATATTCACTTCCGAATATTTTACTTCCAATGTATATTTAAATATATCTTAATAAAATATTGTTAGCCTAAAGGCTTTTTCAATCAAGCCTTATTTTGGTTTTGATTATAACAACACATTGATTTGTTGTTTGCTAATGCTTGTTTGT